>MCJB01000010.1:3608-30143 GCA_002018475.1 Nicotiana obtusifolia
GATGTGTAGACCTTGAGTTCTACTTGAGGAACGACTGTGAGAGCATTGATCTCCTCTCGGGCCTCGATCACTGGTTTTGAGATTTGGTACTGATCATTGCCTTGATCTTCATAGATATCGATAGAGAATATAGTTTCTTCATTGGGTTCATCATCCATGGAGAATATGGATTCAAGGTCCTCCTCTTTTGCAAGATGTATGCCAGTGTAATCTTCAATTTCTTCAAGGAGTTTGACAGATCTTCTTGACTGAGGACAATTTTTTGCGAAATGTCCAATCTTATGGAAAATAAAGCATCTGTCTTTCTTGTGAAAATTTCCTGGCCTTCTGCGTCTGAAATACTTTGTGCGTCTCTTGGATCTTGATCTTCCATCTGGAATTCTTGGCCATTTGAACCTCATGAATTCTTTTCGTCGTCTGGACGTGCTGCAGGAATATCCTGATCCGGTGATTAGATCAGTTTTGCGGCATGCCTTGTCAAGCGCTGGATTGTGCTGGATAATTTGCTTCAAGGCTGAGCGCTTGGTACAGATGTCATCTAGTGCGACGAAAATAGCCTGCCTGATGTAACCAATTTGCGGGATGATTATGGACTGGAATATTTCTTCAATGATGGTCATGGTTCGACTTACCAACAACTTTGGAAGTGAAGAGACAAAGGCTTTTTTCAGATTGATGTCTCCGCCGATTTCAAAGTATATCTTGGCCATTTTTTGAAAGTGTCTGTCAATGTCATTTCTGTCGAATGACACACACTTCATCTCGAAGAGTTGTCTTCGCATTTTCTCCTGTCGTTGGCCGGTATCTCCGCAGAAAACTTCATGTAGGACCCGGATGTTGAAGGCAAAATCTTGGGAAGTAAGAAAAATATTCTTGTCGTGAATCCCAAGGGAGTTCCACCAATCTCTGAGGATTCCTGAGAAACGTGAAGTGAGTTCTGACAAGATGACATACTTTTCTCGTTCTGCCAAGTTTTTGGTCACCATCCAAGTATAGAAGTCTTGGATTCTCTGAGGCCATTTTGAAACCTTGACGTCGTCCAAGGTGAAAGTATGGAAGTCGGTTCCAACTGGCTTGGACGCCATGGGTTCATATATCTTTCTGGGATTGGCTCATCTGTCATGCCTTCTTGTTCGTCATCTATCTCAGATACTTCTGGCTCTCTTGGCTGATTTACAAATATTGGGGGATTGTCATCTTTGGAAGAGTCCGTCGCGGATTCATCACTTGATTGAGAGCTATCTACCGTGGATTCCTCTTCTGATGAATTCAGAGATTCGGACCATGGAGTCTCTTCTTCTGATATGTATCTTGGCTGAGAGACATAGAGGTCTGGAGCCTTCTGGTCAGAAATCATAAGATTTTCTGGGTTGGACCCTTTTGAACTTTCTGCATGGTCTCGCCGTTTCTTGGCTTGTTTTTGTGCTGCAAGGGCATCTTTCCTTTCCCAAACCAATTTTGCAATATCAAACTCCTGTTCGCCTTTTACAGGTTGGGTGAAAGAGAATGGATTTTGAGAGGCAGATGGGAAAGTAGAAAAGGTGTTGTCTAATTTAGGTGGGGAATATGGTTGTGGAGACATCGGGAAAAAGGTAGGTTTTGAGGTGCCAATTGGGGTTATTTGTAGATTAGAGTGGTCATTTCTTAAGAGTTGAATCTGTTCTTTGAGGGAAACCGTCTCTTTTTGTTGTTGTTGGAAGAATTGGAAAAGTGAAGATCCTGGAGGACAAATCTTATATTGCAAATTTTCCAACCTCAGTTCCAACGCTTTGATTAGTCCTTCATGGCGAGATGATGTTTGCTCCATATTTTTCTCAATTGTTTCCACCTTACTCATCATTTTGTTTTGTGTATGAGCCACGTTCTTTATGGTGTTGCCAATGTTGGTCAGGACTTTGTTTTGGCAGATGGAGTTTTCGGATTGCTAGTTTAGTGTTGCCTCGATGTCACTTGTTGGAAGGTTTTTCTCCAGTAGGCAATACTATGTTTTTCCTAGGAAGTTTTGGAGCATGGCTAATTCCCTCCTTTTCAAAAGGTTGTAGTGAAGGAACGTCTTGGGTATGACTGGAGCTTGAAGAACTCAGCATGAACATCTGTGGGGAATTTTTGATTTTCGGAGTTTTTGAAGTTTTAGGTTCCGGTGGCTTTTTGGGTTGTAAGGTCTGAATTGGTGGTGGATCGGGTTTGGGTGTAGGTTCTCTATCTTCCCAACTTGGAGTGAATTTTTCTGGTAATTTTGGCCATTCCTGGGGTTGGTAACTAACAAGAAATTCATATTTCCCTGGGCGGCTTAATGAGCCAATTGAAGGGTCTTTATTTTCATATCTGGCTCGGAATTGTTTTTCAGTAGTTTTTCCCTTTTTCTTGGATTTTGGTTTGGTTTTGTTGAGGCTTAACTTTTCTCCATAGTATTCTCCATTTGGATCGTCTGAACAGTCTTGACAGTTGCAATCAAGATCCCAAGGGCAGTGTCCCGTAAAGGGGCACTTGAACCACCAAGTTTTTGATCCATTTTTGTTGAAAGTTCGGCACCAATCATGTTCTTCCATGATGCTTTGTATGTTCCAAAAAAGTTCTGTATCAGGTTCAGGGTATGTATCTATTGTATCTTTGGGTTGGATCATTTGGCAAGAAAAGATGGTTTTATTAGGTTTTTTGAGGTGGGAATGGTCGAAGCTTATGCAAACGGTTTTGTCATTTCTTTTGGTAAAGGTTGGTTCATCAGATTGTAGGGATTCCTCTGATTCTCTTAACTTTTCATAATTTGTGATCCAGGAATCAAGAAGAATTTTTACAAGTTCATCTCTTGAAATTTGTCTGGGTATTTGGGTGCACATGGTATTTCCTTTGGTGGCATCAATGTTTAGGAGAAGAGCATTTTCTCCTCTTGGAAGACAGAGATCCATGGCGTGATTCTGGACTCGCCATGCCATTTGGTGGTGAAGAGTAGCTTGTATGGAATCTTTGGCTTGAGGGGCTCCTTGGATTTGGACTTGGATTTTAAGAGCTTCGGTTAAGTAAGGATCATAGAGAGACATGTTGAAGTTTGGAAAGATTGTTATGAAAACAGTCCCGGCATTCAAGGTGACTTCGGCAGTACCCAAGTTCGCATGTTGGTACTCCAAATATCTGGTATCGAGAAGAGAAAGTCGAGCTACCATCGGCTGACCTTTTCTTCCGTGATAGGTTAGAGCAATTCGGATAGCACCGAAATGGATATGGGTAAACCCATGCTCTCTCCATTGCCTGGGAAAATCGTCTGGGATTTGAAGGGTGATAAATTGTTCTTCTCTGGTGGCGAGGATAGGATGTTGGTCAAGTTTTGACGCAGCAACATATTCTTTGGCTCCTTTTGGCCATAGTTTATCGGTGCAAAAGTTACAAAGTTCCTCGACGATTTGAAGATAAAGCGAAGTCAACAAATAAAGTGATTATTCAAAACCTTAAGAAAAGGTTGGAAACAGCAAAGGGCAAATGGCCCGATGAATTGCCTAGATTTCTATGGGCCTACCGAACAACGGCCAAATCGAGCATAGGAGAAACTCCTTTTTCCCTTGTGTACGGTGTTGACCTATGGAAGTGTGCGATCCCACTTTGAGATATTTTAGGGCAGATGAAGAATCGAACAATGAAGCAATGTTAATCAACTTGGAACTGCTCGAGGAACGCAGGGACTTGGCGCGTGTAAGAATGGCAGCTCAAAAGCAGAGAATGGAGCGATATTATAATCGAAGAGCCAACTTCCGTTATATCAAAGTAGGAGATTTGGTTCTAAAGAAAGTAACCCAAAATACCCAGGAGCTCAACGCGAGGAAGCTAGGTCCAACATGGAAGGTCCCTACCGGATTCCAGCTATCACTAGGAAAGGATCATACCAGTTGGAGAACCAGAATGAAGACAAGTTGCCTAGCAATTAGAACATGGCATACCTCAAAAGATATTATTGCTGATGAACATTACTCAAGCGGAAAGTATGTGCTGCACGCTTTTTCCCTTCGTTTAGTTTTTGTCCCAATTGGATTTTTATGTCAAGGTTTTTAATGAGGCAACGATAGAAAGCATACTATGAAGACAACAGCAATAAGACCTTTGATATCAAGGCAAACAAACAAGCTTCCACTCGGGGACGGTTAGATAATCTTTGGTTTGATAGCAAATTTCCACTGGGAAGTTAAGTTTTCTATAGAACAAAGATTACCCAACCGTTCACGAGCAAAAAATGCTAGATGATTGTTAGAAATTCTTTCGCTCGATAGCATAGATTCCTAAGGGGAAGTAAGGTATGTTGCCGAGTTAAGGATTATCTAGAAATTCATTGGTGGGATCTTTGAAGACACAAGACTTCCAGTGCTCAAATTCGCATTTTCGCATTTGAACACTGGGAGGGGGATGATATGAGGATACGACAACATTGACTGCCACGTCAACTGGGAATCAAAAATCTGAAAATCAAATGCATCATCGAGACCGGGAACTACGTAGCCAGCCTCGTAGAAACAAATTGTACAAGATAGCCACAAGTAATGGCAATTTCTTTTTAGCATAATAAATGCTAGCCACAAGTAATGGCAATTTCTTAGTATAATAAATGCTTGTGTACTTTTGAAAATAGAAGGAATTATATGAAAAGAAATCCTTTTATCTTGTTTCTTGTCTGAATGATGAACTAAGAGGTCCATAATGAACAGGAGACGTCTTCTTCAAGAGGACCGTAAACATAAGAGGTCCCTCTGTTAAGAAAACCCTCACGTTAAAGGGTTGGTCTCAGAAGAATTTATGCCCGAAATCAAAATGCCTTTGAGGGAAAATGCACCCGGAGACATACATGAAAGGACGCAAAACGTATACTTGCGAATACTTGTAGAAACCCTCATGTAAAAGGGATACTGCTCGGAACCAAAGTGCTTTGAGGAAAATGCATCTGAGACTACACATAGTAAAGCGCGAACAGAAAAACGTGCACAGAATTCTTAAGCAAATGCAATGGTTAAAGACTTGCATAGATATTCAAACGAAAGTAAGACTCAAACAATACCTGAGAAAAAATATGTCTTTATTTACAAGAACGTGCCAAAACAGTAAAAGTACAAAATGGGAAAAAGAAAAGAAAAGCTAAACTGCAGTGCCTCCAAAACCAGGAGGAAGAGAAGTGTCCGAATCCCCGGGAGAAGTAGGTGGGTCAAAAGAACGAGTGGAGTCAAACTGAAGGGGGAAAACGATTCTACAGAGATATGAATCCTATGCGAGAGAGCGACAACTCTGAGCTTCATCGTCATCAGTGCCGACGCCGGCCGGCGAGGCTCCTGCGGGCCGGCTACCCCCCCAAACACAACACACACTCCAGAAATAATCTCACCCACAAAACAAAGTGAGAGAATGGCCGGCGAAAAGTGAGAGAAACCATCGTTTACATCGAAACTCTACACCGGCGATAATGGCGATACCAGCCGGCAAAATTCCGGCTGGCCAGCCCCCACCAAACACCCCTTCAGTCCCAAATTCTACAACGTCTTCAACCCAACCCCTTGATTTTGCTAAAATCCTTAAACCAAACACCCTAAACAGCGCTGTCAGCACGAACCCTAGCCAAAAAATTGAGTCATTCCCCTTCAGACGAGCAACCTACTTGCATGGGCAGCCGATTGTCAAATTTACAGAGTCAGAGGTTACTCGCATGAACCACATTGAGGGATTGCAATATGCAGTCCTAGGAAAATTCTCCTACGGCTGGCTGGATTTACAGGAACTACGAAGAATCATTCCCATTCAATGTGGAATCAAAGGTGATTGTAACATCGGATTTTTCAGAGATAAGCTAGTACTCATCAGATTAACACTTTGGGAGGACTTCATTAAAATTACCTCCAAAAGAACCTACTACCTGAAAGCTAAAGATGGGTATGAATATCAGATGAGACAGCAAATCTACGACACAAAGTTCAAGCTGGGCGAGGAAACCCCAATGGCAATGGCGTGGATTNCGGCCCGTCTAGGAGGTCTTCTATCAAATGTAGGGGTTATTACAGGAGGGTCATCAGTTGGGTTATTATTAGGACTAGTAGGTGTATCATCTAAATTGGGTTGCGTTTCATCTAAATCGGGTTGGGTTTCATCTAATACATTATTTTCATTACCATAAAGAGCGTTCATCGTTTGGTCATCTAATTGATTACCGGGTGCAACATCATGATAATATTGACTATCAAGAAATTGAAAACAAGGGTGATCACTATCTAGAATAATAGGTCAAGAAGGACGGGTAACAGGGGGAGGAGGAGTAGCTTGGCTACTAGATTGGCCAATTTTAGATTTTCCCTTGCCCTTACCACCAAACATTTTTTTTAATGAAAAATCCATATTAATTATAATTAAACTAATTAAAACAAACACAATAATATATTAATTATAATTAAACTAATTAAAACAAACACAACAATATATTAATTATAATTAAACTAATTAAAACAAACACTACAATATATTAAAAATTAAAGAGTTGGAACGAGGTTACCGAATTGAAGAACAACTTCTTGAAAATTGAATATTGTTGAAGACTTGAAGACTTTAATACTTCAATTCACCAACTTCATAATTTTTCACGAAATTGAAATAATAAAGTAAGCACTTACGCACCATTTCGAACTCAATGAAAATTTACTTGAGATCTAAACACAGAAGTCCGGTCATGGAGCTCTGGCAATAAGGCGACAGAGCTGTGATTTCAATCGCGAAGCTCTTCTGAGCTACCATGGCGACACCGCCTGTTACAACGCCGGCGGATAAGCCACCTCCGACCCAAGACCCAACTCCAGCTTTAACCTCGACCAATCCTCAACCCCTAGATTACACAAACATTTTCAATCCAGCAAATATGAACAGTGCGAAGACTACGAACCCTAAATCAGCAGTTCCAGTAGCACCAATCCCATTCAAACGAGCTGCTTTTCTTCACGGAGAGCCCTTCGTCAAATTTTCAGAAGCAGAAGTGAATAGAATGAATATTATTGAAGGACTTCAGTATGCAGTGCTGGGCAAGTTCTCATATGGATGGCCAGACATTCAAGAATTGCGTCAAATCATTCCATTACAATGTGGCATCATAGGTGAATGTAACATAGGCTTTTTGAGAGATAAACATGTGCTGATTAGACTAACATTATGGGAGGATTTTATTAAGATTACGTCGAAAAGCACTTACTATCTTAAAGCTAAAGATGGATATGATTATCAAATGCGGCAATTGATTTATGATGCTAAATTCAAGCCCGGAGAGGAAACGCCAATGGCCATGGCTTGGATTTCTTTCTAGCACCTTCTGCCTACTTTCTTTGTTAAGGAGTGTTTGTTCTCACTTGCGTCAGCTATTGGAAAACCACTGCACCTTGATATGGCTACAATAAACAAGACAAGGCCAAGTTGTGCTCGCGTCAAAGTGCTGGTTGATCTCCTAGCAGATTTGCCGAAGAAAGTTAGAATGGACATTGAAAATGAGTCCACTGGTGAAGTCAGAACTGAATGGGTTAAAATCCAATATGATTTTATCCCAAAGTACTGCAAACAATGTAAACTACAAGGCCATGACATGATTGAATGCTGGAGGATTCACCCAGAACTTCAGAATGATAAATCGGCAGAAAAATTTGAGGCAAAGAGCAGTGAAGTACAAAGAAAGAATGAGAAGGGGAAAGGAAAAGAACCTCTAATGATCCTTTCAAGTGGTAAAGTTGTTGGAAATACAGGCCCGCAATGGAAGGAAACTAAAGATAACCGAGTGCAGAACAAAGTTAAGAAGACTTTTAATCAAGCCAAACCTGGTTTGGAAATGATAACAGCTGGTAATGCTACTCAACAACTTACAACAGCCAATAAATTTGACATTTTGGATAATGAAGAGCCTGGTGATGAGGATAACCAGTTGGAGGTGATTGAAGAAGCTCCAACTAAAAAGATCACCCCTGCCCTTACATGCACTGCAGCTCCTCTGCTTTTGACAGAGCATCCATCTTGTTCTGCATCTGCTGTAGCTGCTCAGATTGTGAAATCACCAGATGCTGCAACTATGAAGAACAACAACAACAAAAATAAATCAGAACAAGAGAAGATGCAGATTGTGGGGATTGGAACTGGAAAATCACCTGCAAAATATGCAGCATCACCAATGCAGCAGTGCCCTGGTGCTCGACATAAAGTCTCCAGCAAAGAGACCAGCTCGAATGAGTTTGCAATTATTGAATGCGATGACAATGGAGAACCAGACTCGACAATTCAAAATGAAAATATGATGTCCAAACAACTTTTTCCACTCTCCAGCATTGAAAAGGAAGTTCTGGCCATTGATATTTTGCCTACACCTTTGGGTGATCGACAGATTGCATCAGAGAACACTTTGGTGAATGAGTTGTCGGGCGACCTCAGTTCCAATACACCGCTGCTAGACTTTGAAAAGATCATAACGGATGCCCAAAATGCAATGATGGTGCATACCAATATGGTGGGACAACCATTAGTCACGTTGAACACCACCGTCTTTGAATCTTCACAGTCGGGCCAAGTTTCTTGGGCTGATCAAGAGGAGCATGTAGAAGAAGAAGATTGGGGGGATGACGACGGGGATTCGATTGATTATGTTGTCTTTGAGAGCAGTGGTGACGACCTACCATTAGCAGCTTCGCCAACTTTGCCAAATACAGCTCACACAAAGACCGGACAGCAGTTGCGACATCACACAGACCCTTCAGCAGGTGCACCAACAACTGCTAAGCATCGTCTAGATAGTGCGCACAAAGACAGTTTACTTTTGGAGGCTTTGTCTATAGTAGCACCAGCTAAGCAACAGCACCAGGAACCTTCAGAAGCTGGGCAGCTGCAACAGGCTCGAACAAGTACTCCACAGCCGCTGAGCACAGAAGTAAATATTAGGCGGCTTCCAATGAGAGCTGCGAAGCACAAACGTGATGTTGCAACCACGTCAATAAAGTCCCGCCGATTAAAACATAAGTCATGAATTTTGAATATTTTTTTCAAAGGGGGGAGGAAGAAGATAAAGTGTTTCAAATTGAAGAAATCACAACATTAGACAAGGAGGGGCAATTTTATAATTCTTACTACTTTTTAATATGTCATTTTATTAGCATTATCATATGTAATATCATCATGAGAGTGTATTATAAACTCTATGATGATCATACAATATTTGGTACTCGCAAGTTCTTTCTTTCTACATGCTTGCTAATAGGTGAGGCTTTTATTTACCTCAATAGGATTTATAAGGTAAGGTTTAGCTCGGTATGTGTTTGCTTAGCTCTTATGCCTTTGGATAAACTATACCCAAGGCATATAGGCGACACTACTCGAGCTTCTGTCCCCCTTACTTGTATTTTCCTTTGCGGCTGCTTTTATTATGAATAAAAATTTATAATTTGCCAAAAAAAAAAGTAGGTGGGTCCACTGGTGGCTCAACATTTTCATCAGTTTGGCGTTCGGCATCATCATCTTTCGATTTTTTTTCAGTTCCCGAAAACTCGGAACCAGAACTAGAAGGGCCAGGTACATTAAACCTCGATAGGAGTCCACTTTTAGCAACTAATAGCAATTTCGGCATCAAGGTCAATGACACAAGCTTTGGCCTCTTCCAAGGTTTTTCTCCTTATGATGTACATGGCGTAAGTCTTCTCCATAACGAGAGAAGCTTCTCGGCGCTTGAGTTCTTCTTTGAGTTGGATTACCTCGGCAGAAAGTTTTTCCCGGACAGACCTAGCAGAGTTGAGGCTGACATCAAGGTCGCGGACAGTTGAACTAAAGAGCCTATTATGCTCGATAGTTTTCATGTACTTCTCTTTTAGCTGGGCGTATTTCACCCCCACAGCAGCAAGTTCTTCAATTTTGGAGTTCAAGGCTGCCTCTAAGTAAATCACTCTTTCAGGGAGGCAGCCTCCCGCTCGATTGCAGCAAGAACGGCGTCCTGGACTTCAGCGCATTTGGCCTTGGCTTCATCAAATATAACCCTCAACGAGCCAATTTCTTGGCTAAGGGTTACCGCTTCTTGCTCGCTTTGCTGCAAACGAGCCTCCAAAACAACGACCTTAGTAGCTTTGGTTTCCAGTTCTGAGAGGCGGAGAACAGTTCGGTCTCGTTCCATCAAAAGCTGATTCTGTTTAGCAGTAAGTTCTTACTTCTCACGAATCAACCTCTATAGGCCCTCAGAAGCAAGGAAGTTGGCCTACAAAACAAGAATAAGTAAAACTTAGACTACATTCATACAAAAGTAGAAGAAATAACAAAGGAAGAAAGGAACGTACCGTTGCAATGTTGTACATGGCGTTGTTCAGTAAACATTCTCCCGAGAGTGCTTGAATATTTTCCGAGTCTTTCTCTGAAGCCAAAGGCTTCAAATAATTAGCAAGCTCCACCGGCTGGGATAGCAAGTTGCATCCGGTAGAGACCAAAAAGAGTAACATTCCTCCTTCTTTGTGGATCTTTAGAAGGGGCAGCATAATTTTGCCCCAAATTCCCATGAACTGGGGACTGTGGAAGTGGAACACCCTCTTCATGGTCAGGTACGACCGGTAGAGGCGATATAGCAACTGCTGTTGGAAGAGTGGATGAAGATGGAGTGATGTAGCAATTGCTGGTATTGGTGAAGATGGAGATGAAGCTGATAGAGTTAAAGAGTGAGAAGCAGCTGTATCAAATGCAGTGCTGATTGTTGGATGCTCGCCAACCAAAGACGGCAAGGACTCGGTACTCAGCCCCACAGTACTGGGCGCAACAATTGGGGCCCGAAAACGGGAGTCGACATTATTCACCAAATCAAACTCTCCTCAAAGTGCTGAGGCATCGTCCTCGGTTGGTGTAACTCTCTCAACAGGTCGAGCATCCTGTTAAGATGATGAGGATTGTTGTCTTCTATGAAGAGAAGCTCCCTCATCGCTAGCTTCTTTATCATCATCAATCATCATGGTGTCTATGACCGGTCCAGAAGGAGGACCAGTCACCATCGCCACCGGAGATGACTCGGCATCAATCTTTGCCCTCTTATTCTTTTCCCAGGCCGCGGAGTGACGTCTTCTCTTCGGTTGTTTATCCTCCGGTCGGGGAATCCGTAAAGAAGTTTTTGCGCCCGAAACGAGCCCGGAGATACCTATTCGAGTAAGTGCCTCCTGAAGCAGCCTCGCTGTATCAGCCAAGACATCCTCCTCGGGGACAACAACAAAGCCCACAGGTAGACCTAATTTCGTGAACAAGTCAGAAGGGTTCAACCAAGTTTTCCATATACAAAAAAAAACATGGAAACAAGGTAAATTAAAATTACCATGATTTTTGGCCTTCCACCCATATTTAAGGGCCAGTTCTTTCCACAAACGAGTTTCTGGTGTCGTAACGTCCACGATTTTTTGAACCCACTAGTCCAATCCTTCCATCACTTATGGGATCCATCCAGTTGCTGAAACAAATGAAGGATGGAGGATCAATACGGCTATAGAAATATATTTAGTAAAAGGAAATACTAAACAAAGAGCTCACGAGTGCGGTTCCAAACAGCCCGAAAGGATGAAGCCGTTGTCGGAATGATGTCATTAGTGGCGACTGCAACAAAATCGTTCTATCCACCCATGGTCGTTGTCATCATCCATGCTAGACAACAAATTATGGTGGCCACGCTTGCAGAGGTTTATCATTCCCCTGCGAAAGATTTTGGGAGAATAGAGATTTTATCATATGAGTTAAGGTTAGCTCCTCTCCAGTCTCCTGGCACAAGCGTCGAAGGCAAGCGACTGTCCTCCACACTGAAGGACTTACCTGTGCCAAACACACCTAGTAGTGAAGGCAAAACTCCGCAATCACGGAATCAAGCTCTCCACTCAAAGAAAATGCACCCAAAGTCTTTAGGGATACATGTAAAAGTATGTAAAACCTTCCTTGGGAAGGGTCACTCGTTCTATTAGATCAGGAGCAACGATATCCAACTCATGGCAGCAGCAGTCTTCCTTCACAGCAAGAATACTAGAACGACGAATGGAAGAAGGGTACCTACTAACAGCACATGTACGAGGGTTAGCGGTAAGGAATTTCTCTTCTAAGTCCTTTGTGGTACTGAGTCTCTTTGGGATGATGGAACCCACCATTGGAGGAGAAGAGTCCTCGGCTTTGTTCTTGTTCTTTGAAGAATCGGCACGCTTGGAGGAAGAAGCCATTGAATAAGAAGAAGGAAAAGGTTTTTATTAGAATAAAATTAGAGAAAGGATGAAGAACAAAGATGGAAATCAGAAGTTCGAGAAATTATGAAGTGCAAAGAAAAATAATATGTGTATAAGTAAAATTTTGGCAGCTAAATTCATAGCCATGATTACTTTGATAATCGGCAAAAATTATGCTAAATCATGGGATGACGCGTCTTCGGGGCATTAAATGCGAAGAGACGTGCGTCTAATCAACCGTCAGAAGCCTTCAGAGGGGGTTATAGTAATTCTCGCCAAAAGAGTGTTTCTACCAACTTCTCGATAACACAAAGTTATGTCACCGGAAAGTAGGGGACTATTTGTATAGGGTAAAATATGATATTACACGTGGTCATCTAAAGGAAAGATACGTGGAACCCTAGATGGGGGATGGCCGAACACCGAACATAGTCATTCCGCTTGTCACCAAAAGGGATCATGTTCATAAAAGTGTACTAAATGCTCTGCGCCCGGTAGCATTTAATAAGGAATATTCTGCAGCATTAAGAGCGACGGCCCGTTACAGAGAATTTGGCATTTATATTCACTGTTACTTCTTCATCAATGACCCTGATAATTGACATTAAAGGAGGCACGATCCTAGGACCTCCTTCCCTAGACACAGTTATAAATAGTGAGTCCAATTATCATTGTAAAGGACACATATTTTCTGGCTAAACTTGCACTACATTCTATATAAAGCTTAATACAATCTTACTTTTCCGCTTTTTGATCTGATTATTGTTGTACCCGGAAACCTTGTTCCCGGAACTATTATCTCTGCTGTTTCATCTACATTTTAAGGCTAAGTATCGTATATTTCTTCAATTATTGTATTATTTCATGATCAAATTAGTTTACTTGTCTAGAAACCACGTATAAATTCAATTGTACCGTTTTACGGGTAAACAGTAGTATTAGGTCAATATTAGAATGGTACAAGGTAATTCAATCTTTTATGTATTTGAATTGTTGAAAATGGCAATCAAGTTACAGTTGGAGTCGACAATTTTTTCATCCCAAATGCTTCTCCTCTAGCATTTCCATTAATTCTAAAAAAATTTAAAGTACTTCTCAACCCTTATGTGCTAGAACATCATCATTTCTAAGTTCTAAGCAAAAGTTATGTTGAAGCTAAAATAAAGTTGTAGCAAAGGTTTTTGTCTTGTGGTATAAGCCAGAACATCAATCTATTTTCGGTTAACTACATCCTTCTGCTTCAACCACTACTAAAATAGACAAGTTTTAAAAAGAAAATAATACAATCAGAAGGTGGAGTAGGTTATAACAGGCAAGTTTAGTTATTTTGAAGAATAAAGTAATGATGCCAACAAACTTTTCTTCAGAAGAAGGTAAGTTGTGAGTTGGGGTTAGTCTTTTTTAAAAAGGAATAGACAAGTTTGAGAGACAGCCTAGACACATGCAGCCTCAAGCATATTGCAACTAAATATCTGTCGTTAGCTTTCTACTTAAGCATCCTTAGTTCCTTCATTATCAGTTCCAAGAAGCTCAACCTCTGTTAATTCCCTAAAGAGGTAACTCTTAAACCCTTTCTCTTTCTTCCTTCTTGATAAAATATTTTAGTGAATCTTAGATGCGGATTTAGGATTTAAATTTGATGTATTCAAGATCTAAGTTTCTTAGAACTGAACTCATTGTACTTCTAAGTTTATGAGGTCAAAATTTAATTCTTATTGACATTTTAGTAGTTTTTAGACATATATCTATATTCCGTCTGTGTTTTGTGGTTATACTCACATTTTTTTTCTTTTTTATTGAAGGATATTTTCTTGATTGGTGGAAACACATAGTAAAAGGAAACCAATATTTGATAGGATTGATGGCAACTGAGGCACCAAGTTGGGCAGATCAATGGGGGTCAGAAGGATTTGGTGCAATGGATGAAGAGGAAAGTCACAAAAGCAACAAAGAGAATGATAGCAACAAGACAGGCAATTCATCAGCAGGACTTGGCAAAGCAAAAGCAGTGGCAGTGGCTGGGGCTCAAAAGGTGAAGAATGGCACTTCCATGGGCATCAAATGGATTAAGAGAAAATGCCAAAAGAAAAATTCCTCTTCTACTTGATTGTCTTATATAGATTTCTGTAAGAACATTCAAGATCCAGATCTATTATTTAGATTAGAGATGTTTTAACCAGTTGTTCTCCTATTCATCAAGGAAAGAGTTTACACAAGTCCTTGTGGTATCTTAGGCAAGATTTTCTTGTGAACGTGATTTTTTATTCTTGACCACTCCTAGAAATTCTAGAGAGAAACCACTAACCAATGCAAAAGAGGAGGTGCAACGTATACGTTGCAAGAAATTATATACAACAATTTAGTATATATGCTAATTTAAAAACCAGGCTTAACACTTTGTTAAATCATCCAGGACAAGATAACTCGAATATCAGTATTTACAGCTGCGATATTTATTTCCCAGCTCAAGCATGTCAAGTGTGTTTCACTGCTATTCGTCATGAAAAGGAATCCATTTTCTTCCTTGTTATCCTAGTAATTTGCAAACAACATAGCAGCTGTAATGAAAGAAGGTATGGGTAGAGGTATTATTTAGGAAAGTATATGATTTGAGCTTAAACGGAGGAGAAGTGAGAATTCATATAGTTGACCTCAACTAATTTGGGAATAAGGCACAGTTGTTGTTGTTTTGTACTAGAGCGGGAAGTTCTACAAAGTCTCTAATTACCTTTCAGAGGCAAAATGTTCTCAATAAAGAAAAATATGGCCTCCTCAGCACTTTGCTTGATCCTCTTTCGAACCACATAAACTAATAACAAGCAAATGAGTTGGGACAACAAGAACAACTATGCCTCAATCCATGTTGCTCTATTCAGGCTCAAAGGGCTAAGGTATCTAAATCACAAACTTAAGACATGTGATCATCACAAAAGCAGCTATCCTCTCTTCTCTTTGGCCAGTTACATTTAGGAAAATTAGTGGCAACAAGAATGTTGTTGGAGAGTAATGCTGCAGCCAATATTTTATATTTCAATATTGCATTTACGGAAGTATGATCCCCCAACTTTGTTAATCATGAAAGGAAGATCATTTGAATGATCATTGCATTGGCCCATTCTCCACCAGACCAAATATGCCAAATTAAACTGCTATTTTTGATATTTCTTCAAGCAAATCCTGCTTTCCACAGAAATCGAGGCAAGATATATATAAATCAACCAAAGACAAGACACCATTTGGTACAAAAGCAATACAAGTATTCAAGAACTTAAAATTCAAAACCTCATTCTAACACATGAAGATACACTCATTGTAAAGGCTACAATGGAAAATTTGGAACTTTTAATAGTAAATAAAAATTTCTAAGTTTGTATTATTTCGGCAAATTTTCGAACATTTGCGTCCAATTAAAATTTTGGTAAATCGTTAAGAACTTAAATATCCAGAAGACGAAAGTATCAGAGATGAGGATGTTGAGGTGGATGTGCGGGCTGCACACTAAGATGGATAAGATTAGGAATGAAGATATTCGGGAGAAGGTGGGCGTGGCCGCCATGGATGACAAGCTATAGGAAGCGAGGCTCAGATGGTTCGGGCACGTTAAGAGGAGAAGCCCAGATGCCCCGGGTGAGGAGGTGTGAGCGGCTGGATTTGGTGGGTACGAGGAGAGGTAGAAGGCGACCTAAAAAGTATTGGGGAGAGGTGATCAGGAAGGACATGACGTGGCTTCAGATTACCAAGGACGTGGCCTTATACAAGAAGTTGTGGAGGTCGAGCATTAAACTTGTAGGTTAGGAGGTAGTTGTGCATATTTCTACGATGCACCAGAGTGAGGCTAGTCTGTTAGGATTTAGTCTTAGACTGCTAGTGGTTAGTGTTGAGTTCTCATTTCTCTTTCGTTCCTCTTAGTGCCCAGCTTTATCTACTGGTTATTGTTTTGCTTTTCATATATTTTCTAGTTCTTGTGATGCTGTTAATTTTTTTTTTTTATGATTTTTATTGTTGGTACTGATATATTGCCTCTTTTCAACTTCTTTTCGTCCTCTCGAGCTGAGGTCTTTCGGAACCAATCTCTCTACCCCTCGGGGTAGGGGTAAGGTCTGCATACACACTACAGCCACGGTCCCGATTTTTCTCCGTAGGATGTCGTGACGGCACCTAGTCTTTAGGAATAGGTAAGCCTAACACTTACTGAAATAATGAAAAAATTTAACCAACAACTATAAATTTCGAAATGAAAATTTCTATGCAAGCCAACAATCCCCAAAACTAGTAGTACAAGTCATAAGCTCTACTGAATTTACTAGAAAATCTCTAAATACAACTGTTCCTGAATAAAAATAAACAGTACAAAGTAAGTTTTCGAAAGGTGAGTGCAAGGTGTGCGAACGCGACAGAAGGGTACCTTGAGTCTCCACAGTAAATGTCCGATCAGCTAGCTAATAATCAACATCTCTAAGGTACCACAATGGTACCCAGTAAGTATCAAGATTAACCTCGGTGGAGTAGTGATGAGGAACAGTCGAGACACCTACTAGACATAATAATCTGTACAAGTATAAACGTGAAACTAACGGGGAACAATATCTATATAAAACTAAGCATGATAACAATAACAGACAATGCTTGGAATAGGAAACTACGAGCAACAATTTGCAACAGGGAACAAATAGGTAATAACATCGTGGAGTAAGCTGAACACAGTTTAAATCTGGCGAAGCCAAATAAAGGAAAGTAAGTAACAACTCAATAAGAACAACTGCTTTCACACAAGATATATTCAAGAATTTCCCGAGGTACCAAACCTCAAAATCACAAATCACGGGTCCCAAATCACTTGGCATCTTGTGCCCACATTATAAATTTCAACCGCACGGACAACTCACGTGCCAATACCATTAATACTTCATATCTGCACGGACAGTTTGCATGCTAAGGGGGTGACAATACCTCCTATCTGCATGGACAATATGCGCACCAACAATAGCAATAACTCATAACCGCACGGATAACTCATGTGCCAATAATACAGCTCTCACACAGAAGGCAAGTATACGCGAATATATGTAAATGATCAATAGACATCAGGGTTAATCTTCTCAAGCCGATATGGGTGATTAATTACATGTATCTTGTGCGAGTGTTCTATCACAACTCGGGTCAACATGTAAGAGTAGAGATAACGAATGGCACATAGGAAACAATACAACAAGACGTAAAGTGAATACTCACACAAGGCAGACACACCACTACACAAATATTATCAATAACAATGCCCCCAGGACATCACAAGTCATCACAAATCATCCCCGACATAGCCCACCTTATTTCGCCACATGCGCAACAATAAAGTAAATGACTGCCTTGTCTCGCCCCACGCGCATAATAATATGCTCACATGCGCAAACCCA
The DNA here is from genome assembly GCA_002018475.1 of Nicotiana obtusifolia. Lineage (NCBI taxonomy): Eukaryota > Viridiplantae > Streptophyta > Magnoliopsida > Solanales > Solanaceae > Nicotiana > Nicotiana obtusifolia. The sequence goes on from MCJB01000010.1 coordinate 21,217, forward strand.
CGTATATAGCCCGCTTTGTCACGCCGCTTGTGCAATATCAATAGTAATAAAAGCACGGATAACTCATGTGCAAACACCCCGACAATCCTCTCAACAATACCACGTGTGCCAAAAACATAACACAATATAAGGTCTTTCACCACATGTGCCCATATGCCGCAACTTTTTTGCAAAACAATTTCAATACCACAACCACACATAGCCCTCTGCTCAATAACACTGAGTACAACAGCAACAACAACAATAAAACGAGAGTATGGCAAGTAAATCAACAAAAGAACTTCAGAATAGAAAGAAACGGAAGAACGAGCTCACAATGAAAGACACAGTAAAGAATAATGATTTCAACAAGAATAACTCAACAAGGGGAGATATAATATGCAACAATGATTCCATAAAAGTACAACTCGATGATAAGAGAGATAGCATGAATCAATGACTCCAAATAAGGATAAGTCAACAATGAAAAAGGATAACAAAACTTCAGCTAAGGTTGAGCAATTACGGAAAGGACAATGATAACTTCAATTAAGGTTAAGTATTTACGGAAGAGACATCAATAACTTCAATTAAGGATAATCAATTACAAAAAAGACATCAATAACTTCAATTAAGGTTAAACAATTACGGAAAAAATATCAATAACTTCAATTAAGGTTAAGCAATTACGAAAACGATAAAATCACTTCAATTAATGTTAAGCAATTACGGAAAAGACTACATGGCAATAAGAGAGGCGACAACTTCAGTTAAGGTACATAAGAGTTTATTGGAAACAAGTGTAGAACATGAATCAATCAACTCCAAACTAAGACATGTAAGGGTAAATTTAGTAAATGGAGGATTTAACATGATAAGACAACTTTCGTTTTAGTGGACATACGAACCTAAGAGCCTAAAATGGTCAAATTCCCACAAATAAGCCAATTACGTACTAGTCACCTCGCGTACACGGCCTTCACATGACCCAATTTGCACAAATGACTCAAATCCTAAGGGGTAGTTTCCCCCACACAAAGTTAAGCAATATACTTACCTCAAAGAAGCTAGATCAACACTCTAAATTGGCCTTCTCATGTGAAACAAATTCTAGACAGCTCAAATCTAGCCAAAATAACTTCATAACATAAATAAAACTCATAGGAAACAATTCTGGATAATAAAGCTTCGATCTCGAAAGAGAAATAAAAAGTCAACTCAAAAAGTCAACTCTGGGCCCACACCTTGGAACCCGACAAAAATTATAAAATTCAAACACCCATTCGATAACGAGTCCAACCATATAAGAATTACCAAATTCTTATATCAAATCGCCCTCCAAATTCCCATTTTACATTTTGAAAGATTTTCCAAAAGTTTCCATTTTTCCCCAACTCAAACCACTAATTTAATAATAAAAATAAAGATGGAATCATGAAATAAAACTAAATCCAGGTGGAGAATACTTACCCGAAACCAACACATAAAGAATCCCTCAAAATTGCTCAAATCTGAGGCCTACAACTCAAGGTATGATAAAAATGGTCAAAACCTCGAAATAGAGTTCTTATAACTCTGTCCAGGCATTCCTCTTACGTGATCGCAGAACACATATCGCGATCGCCAAGCACAAAAATCACTGCTCAAGGAAATGAGCTACGCGTTCGCGGAATACACTTCGTGAACGCAATGAGTAGATTCGCCAACCTTCGCGAACGCATACCAAATCTCGCGAACGCGATGAGTAACATTCCACTAGTCTCCAATTCCCTTATGAACGCGGAAAACACAATGCAAACGCAAACAACAAGAAGGTGAACTTTCACGAATGCATTCCTACTGTCACGTCCATGATGAGCAAAAATACTGAGTTTTCCAGAATCACTTCGCGATTGCAGCTCCATCTTCGCGATTGCAAAGAACAACAGGCATACCAGAAACCAGCAACTCCAAACTAGTCCGAAATGATCCGAAACCACCTCAAAACTCACCCGAGCCCCTTGGGATCCCGTCCGAACATATCAACAAGTACCATAACACAATATGGACCTATTCGAAGCCTCAAATCACATCAAAACTATGAATCAAACCTCAAATTGAACTTATGAACTTTCAACTTCTACAACTCGCACCTAAGGGTGGGCATAATATCGACCGAACCAAATAAACCGGCCGAACCAAAAATTTCGATTTATTCGATTTTGATTTTTTGATTTTTCGGTCGGTTTGGGTTTATAGTTTTTAAAAGTTTGATTTTCGGTTCGATTTTCGATTTTAACAGTTCGGTTTTCGGCTAAATCGAAAAATCGAATTTTTTAACCAGCTTTTGGACTCTTAGGCTTAGCCCAATTTTTTTACCACCTTTTTGACTCTTACTTCTTAGGCCAATTTAGTGCTTAACCGTAATAACCCATATAAAGCCCAATTGTTTTACCATCTAAAGCCCAAGAATAGAATGAACCTTTTGGACCCCTAGAAATAACCCATCTGCGACGCCCACCCCTACTTTACCCAATATTAATCCCTAATCCTTCGACCTTCCTTAGTACTTAGTAGTTAGTTACTTAGAAATTAGAAATTAGGGTTGAGAGTTGAGACTGTGCAATTGTGCCATTGTGCCACTACCGACGCCCGAGTTCCGACTGTGACACCTTCTTCCTCCGCTTGTCGCTCATCCTTCTTCCTCAAGTTAGTGATTACCTCCTAGCTCCTTCTTCTGAGTTCCTTTTTAGTTTTCCCTCGTCGCTCCTACTATTGATTTCGTTAAATTTTTTATTTTTCTGCTATTGTTTATAGCATATATGCGCGAGCGTCTTACTTTTAGGAGTTAGGACTCTTTCGAGTTAACAATCCAGAATCCTTTGTGCAACTGTGCCGACGCCCCAGTCCCGACTGCTATGACTTGTGAGCCTGTGACGCCGTTTTCCTCCACTCGTCGCTCATCCTTTTTCCTCAAGTTAGTGGTTACCTCCTTCTTTTGAGTTCCTTTTCAATTTTCCCTCGTTGGTGTCGCTCCTCCTCCTCCTGCTGGTTTCTTTAAACTTTCGATTTTTCTGCTATTGTTTATAGTTTATATGCGCGTTTGAGTCTTACTTTTAGGACTCTTTCGAGTTAACAACTTAACATTTGCCAAAAAGAAGTGACAGTTGCATGCTTTGTTTTTTACTTTTTTTGCCTCTGTTTTTGCTTTTGTTCTTTTGTTCTTTTGCCTCTGTGCCGACTGCCGACTTGATTTTATGCGAGTTGCAACATGCTAGATTTATATCGTATGCCAGTTTGTATTTTTAATTCTGTTTTCATTCGATTTTCTATAGATGGCAGAAGTTGAAAGTAGAGTAACTGAGGTGGGTTCATCTGAAAGCGAACCTACTTCTTCACCTACAAATTCAGTTGAAACTAGTCAAGGCCCAAAAAAAGAAAATCTGTACAGTGTAGATCAACTGTTTGGGATCATTTTGAAAAGTTTAAAGATGATAATGGAGGTGATAGAGCAAAGTGTAAACATTGTGGTCGTGATTATAAAGCCGATTCACGATTGAATGGAACAACATCATTGAATACTCATTTAAAGAAGTGTCCAAAAATACCATGGAAAGTTGATAATATTCAAACACAACTGTGTTTACAAAAGGATGGGCAAATTAATGGTGGGGTGCTATGGAAATTTGATCAAGAACTAGTTAGGAGGCTTTTAGTTGAGATGGTAATTACGGAGGAATTACCTTTTAGCTTTGTTGAAAAGAAAGGCTTTAAGAAGTTTATGAGCATAGCCCAACCTCTAATTAATGTTCCTTCTCATAGGACAATTACAAGGGATTGTTTTCAAGTTTACAGTGAAGAGAAGCTTAAACTAATGAAAAATTTCAGAGAAGTAAAACCAAAACTTTGCCTTACCACAGACGCAGGACTTCGTTACAAAGAATTAACTATATGTGTTTGATGGGTCATTTTATTGATAGAGATTGGGTGTTGCATAAAAGAATACTAAATTTTTGCCGTATCTCTAGTTATAAGGGTGACGAAATGGCAAAAGTTATTGGTAATTGTTTGCTTGAATAGAAATTGGATAAGGTATTCATTGTTACTGTTGATAATACTTTTTCGAATGATGCCATGATCAGAGAATTATCTAAACAACTAGATATTTGGAAAACTAATTTGATGAGTGATAAGCATCTTCATGTGAGATGCATGGCTCACATACTTAATCTAATTGTGCAAGATGGTTTGAAAAAAATTGATATTTTTGTAAAACATGTTAACAAGCTGTGAGGTATGTGAGATCATCTCCGCAAAGGACCTTAACGTTTAGGGAATGTTGTGCACATCAAGAGGTAGAATGTAGTAAACCATTGTGTTTGGATGTTCCTACTAGGTGGAATTTCACCTACTTGATGTTGGAAACGGCGCAAAACTTTGAGAAGGCCTTTGACAAGCTTCATCTTTTTGATGATGGATTTTCTACTCATCTTTGTACGCATGTTTGTGAGAATGGGAATGTTGCAGGTCCATTTGTATGTGATGATTGGGTGAATGTGAGAAACGTAATAAAGTTTCTTGAAATATTTCATGAGCTTACCAAAAAAGTTTCAGGTTCACGTTATGTCATTTCTAATTGTCATTTTGAAGATATATGTGAGCTTGATAGTCATCTGAAAGCTTGTTTAGCTAGTGATGATACTAATTTGAGTAAGATGGCAGGGAAGATGAAAGAAAAGTTTAAAAAATATTGGGGTGAACCTGAAAAGATGAATAAAATGATATTCATTGCTTCTGTATTAGATCCTCATAACAAATTAGAGTATATTGGTTTTACAATTGAGAAAATGTTCGGGGAAGAACCAGGGAAAAAATTAATTGCCGAAGTGGATGCTTATTTGAATTCTTTATTTGGGGAGTATGAAAAAAAAATTCAAAAGGATGTTATCTTCAATCATCTCAATCTAAATCTACTTCATCTGATGACACATCTAATTCATCTAGTGGGAATGTGAGAACAAAATATGTGAGAATAAAGCAATTGTTGAAAGGCAAAAGGAAGACTCTAGAAGTGGAGGTGCTAAATCTGAGTTGGAGAGATATATTGGTGAAGAACAAGAGCCATTGTCTGATGATTCTGATAACTTCAAAATCTTAGATTGGTGGAATATTAATGCGCCTCGATTTCCTATTCTATCTGAGTTAGCTCGTGATGTATTGGCCATTCCAATTTCTAGTGTTGCATCGGAATGTGCATTTAGCACCGGTGGCCGCATTCTTGATTCATTTAGGAGTTCATTGACTCCTCAGTTGGTGCACAGTCTTGTTTGTGTTCAAGATTGGTTTAAATGTGAGGGTACTCCTATTAATGTTGAAGAAGATTTGGAGTTTCTTGAGCAAATTGAACTTGGTAAGATTTTGCGTTTTATAAGTGTTTTAGTGAAAATTAGTTTACTTTGTAAGTTTAAATAAATGACATACTTTATCAAATTTTATTTAGATATGGCAAAGAGCGGAAAAGAAACTTGTATTGTTGAAAGAGATACTAGCATTGTTGATGCCATAGTTTGAACAAGTGGTAAGTTTAAAGATTTGCTTGTCTTATGATATCCTTTTGTTATTTATAATTAAAAATATTTTATTTAACTTGTGGTCTTTTATTATTTTGTAGGTTCAACTATGCCTCGTGGTCCTAAAGCTAGATCGCCTATTTGGGAACATTTTGAGCTAGTTGCAGCAGCACAGTGGGTGTACACAAATTACAAAGGTCCTATGTCAACCAAGTTGATAAACTAGGAACACAAATGTGCTTGAACACAAACACAATCCAGTACTCTCAAAGCACATAATCAATCAAGTAGTTGAGTACACAGTGTTGAAATAGATTAACAGTTTCGTTAACAGTTTAGGATGCTCTTTACCTTAACAAGTTGGCTACATAAAAGCAGTCTCAGGACTAGTGCAACACCAGTCTCTAAGGTGTAGTGCTCGTGGCTACTCATCGTCAAGGCTGTTTTTTAGTACTAAAACTTTGGTGGATACCTATTAACTTAGTTAGAGGTAGTAAATGCTCATTTTTTATTCTTACTGCACAAGAATATTTTCTTGAGGTTTGCCCAAAATTGGAATGCATGTCATCTTATTAGTATGTTATTTTGTACAGGTTATTAGAGTGTTTCAAACTGCTCCTACATTCATGTCCTGCTAGTCCCTTTAGTGGTGATGGATCGACAAGCACCAAGCAGCTAGCACATTTCCAAGTCGTAGAAGAGGAAAGTCCTTGCTGCTCTGGCTGCAGTGCGTCTGTTTAGGTAGTAGTTGCCATCACATGCATGTCTAGGGGAATGAGAGATTACTTTCAAGTGATGTTCGTCGTCCTTTCTGTGATTTGGTATTTGTTGTAGTGTTTGTTTAAAGTGAAATACTCCTAGCAAGAACCACCCAATAAAAAAGTTACAGAGAAGAAACTCTTTGGATCAGCGACACTTTTGAATGCCTGTATATATATATATATATAGTGTTTTTTTGTGTGTGTGTGTGTGTGCGCGCGCGCGCGCTACTTTAAGCCCACTTCTTTGTTGTTGCAATTGAATTGGGGTCGAGAGTTGTGTACGTCCTGATCTCTTGTTTATACATACGGAGTAGGTCTTTGATGAATCGTGGTTTTCAAACTTCATATTTAAGCTGTTGTCTTTATCTCCTTTTTATTTATACTGCTATGACTTTTGCTCAGCAGCAGCACCAAGCAGCTAGCATGCAACAGCAACAACAGTTTGGTTTTTATTTTAAGCATCAACAATTTTCTCCTGGGACTGCTTTTATGTCTGCAACTTGTTAACTTGTTAATTAAAGAGCAGCATGGTGGTTTATCTATTTCGAGTGGGTGTATGTGGTTTATCATTTTTATATGTGTTCCACATTCTACATCGGATATAAAAATCTTGAACCATTAATAACCGAAAAACTAAACCGGAAATAACCGAACCGAACCTTGAAAAAATTACACCGAATCGTAAAAACTTTGGTTTGGTTTGGTTATTAATATTACAAAATCGAAAACTGATAAACTGAACCGTACTTTCATGCTAACCGACCGACGCCCACCCCTGCTCACGCCGAATCATATCAAATCAACCCGGGATGACGTCAAATTTTGCATGCAAGTCCGAAATAATACAACGGAGCTAATCCAACTCTAAAATTGAAATCCAAACTCACTATCACCAAAGTCAACTATCGGTCAAACCTCTCAACCTTCCAAACCTTCAACTTTTCAATTTTTGTCAAAATGCATCAAATCAACCTACGGACCTCCAAATACAAATCTGGACGCACGCCTAAGTCCGAAATCACCATACAAAGCTATTGGAATCATTAAAATACCATTCCGGAGTCGTCTACACAAAATTTCTATTCTTTCCGCTTAAACTTATAAAACAAGAATCATTCTTCCAAATCAATCCTCAATCATGCGAAATTCGAACTCGACTACACGCGTAAGTCATAACACATGATATGAAGCTGCTCGAGACTTTAAGCCACCGAATGTTACGCTAATTCTCAAAACGACCGGTCGGATCGTTACAACTATCCTCCCCAGATCCCACTAGTGGGGTTTCACTGGGTCATTGTTGTTGTTGTAAAATTTGGTGAATCAACTAGTACTAACTATATTTATTGGTATTCAAATTGATGAAGATATTCTCGTGAGATGTGAAGGAAGGAGCTGTGGGTTGATTAAAATCGGGGTTAAAGTTATGTGTTGTTATTGCATTTATGCTTTTTAATACGATTTTATTTTAGAATTTTATTAGATGCGTATTTGCATTATATATTCGTGACTTTCGGTATGACAAAATTTCTTCCTTTGTGGATCTAGCTAAATATGATCAATATTAATTATTCTTAATAACTTTTTTTAAAATTTTAATTTATAACTCAAATAAATTATTAGTGATATTTATTTTTTTTAATTAAATAAATATTACTATAGATACACGCGCAAAACGCATATCTTAAAACTAGTATTTAAAAGACGTACAATAAACTCTAAGTAGTGAGTGTACTTGGTAAAAAAATAAGGGTGGCTATTGGTCCGGTTCTAACCGGACCGGACCGGTTAGGGACCGGAAACCGGCCCGGACCGGTTAGAACCGGACCAAATACGTGTGGGAGGCCTAGGGTCCGGTAGCGACACGGTTCTACACTTTAAGACCGGATGAACCGGAATTTTTTTTGTCCGGAACCGGACCGGTTTGCAGCAGCAGCTTCTTCCTTTAATTTATAGCCGTTGGCCAACGGCTCTATTGATGAAATAGTCGTTGGGCAACGGCCAAAAACGGCTATTTGCAACCCATAACCACCCCATAACCACCCCATAACCCCCCCAACTATTTTTTCTTATAAATACCCCATTATTTCATCATATTATTCATAAAAATCATCAAACTCTCTCTAATTCTCTCAAAATCATTTACAATATTGTTATTTTGTTACATTGGCTACTTGTGTAAATCTAAATTCCACAATTTTGGTTATTATTTATCAAGTTTTACTTGGAGTTGCTAACTTGCTATCAATTGAAGCTTCAAGTTTCAACTTCATCTCAATTATACGGCTATATTGGTTGGTCGTTCCTATCTCTACTCTTTAATTATATTTTTGTGATATATTTATTTTATTGGTTGGTTATTTTATTTGATTATTGCTATAAATTATAATTATGTCTCAAAGAGGTTCAATTGGAACTAGTAGTGTGGGGAGGGCACGTGGTCGTTCGGGATATAAGGGTAAAGGAATTATTGGTAGTTCTACTTCTAATCAACACGTAGAGGAACATCAATATTATCATGATTTTAGCTCCTTTAATCCTCTTGATTCACAAAATGTAGAAGCGGAATTTAATTATGAAACTGGGGTTAATTTAGAAGAACAACGTGAATTTAAGGCTAGTCCATCTGAAGTTCAGT
>MCJB01000011.1:0-20546 GCA_002018475.1 Nicotiana obtusifolia
AGACTAGAAGAAACAAACTGTTTAGCAACGTGAAAGTAAAGAAATAAACTCAAAGAAGGGAGGAAGCATTTATACTTTCCCAAAAAGCGGCGGTACAGAACACGAGGTGAATAAACATTAAATGCATGCATTAAATGCGCGCAGAAGGTACAGGGCTCTGCAGACGAGATAGGTAATGATTTTTTGTGTCAATGGTCATGTACGTCACGGCACTGCCGTCACACAAAGGGTCCTTTTAGGGTTGAACAATTTGATGACTCTGACTTTGTGGCATGCTTAATGGAGATATTGATTACTTAGCCAAAGAGCTCGAAGAATAACGGTTCATATCGTTTTTTGTCCTTGCTCTCCAATAAACGAGGGGACTATCTGTATTGGGTCGAATACGATCGATTGCTCGAGAAGAGTCGAGCCCGGACACAATGCAAGACCGGGTTGCCTCGATCCGAAGTCAGCAAGTCGAGCACGAAATTGGAGCTACCGAGACGGGGTGACCGACATTGGCCGACGAAAGCACATCTCGTAACAAAAGATCAGTTTCGACCGGATATTTCATGGATTCCTGATATCTCGGCGGGAGCGAATATCTCAACCGTCATAGACGTTAAGCCACTATTTTAGGGATATCCCATCCCGTAATTGAAGGGATTTTATCTTGTAATTAGGGTTTTTACCATATTAAGGAGTCTTTCTTTTACCTATAAGAAGGGTATCTACCTTCATTGTAAGACACAACACATATCAAGAAAAAATACTAAGAATTGTTACTGTTTACCGAACTCTGTCTTCTTTATTGTATCTCGTCATCAGCTACTCAATTACTGTTGTTTGGTTATTCCTTTTATCTATTAAATTTCGATTATTTGCAACATACTTTTACGTTGTATCAAATTAATTCACGCATCCTTGGCACTACGAACAAATTCAATTGTTACTCGGATTTAAGGATAAACAGTGTATAACAACCAACCGTTTCTAGAAGGTAAAAATATGTCGGAACAAACGATATTGTCATAAAGAGGTTGACTGTATAAAACACAAAACACAAGTTTAAAAAAAGTCCATACATTATATAACTACTTACATACAGGGTCGTCTCAACCAAGAATTGAGGACCTAAAGCCAAATTTTTAGAGAGAGGTCCTAAGTAAGACTATTAACGATAAATTTTCAATGAAAAAGTATAAAATAAAGGTAGAATAATAAAACCGGCTCAAGAATTTCATACGATGATATACAACAACATACCTAGTGAAACCCACAAAGTGGGATCTAGGAGGATAGAGTGTACGCAAACCTTACCTCTATATTGGGAGGTAGAGAAATTATTTCCAAAAGACCCTCCTCAGCTCAAGAGAAAGCATGGTAAAAAAAAAAAGGTCAGATAAGGACAATCAATTCAACGCAGTATGAAAATGAAAGTAACGAAAGTGGATAAGTCAATAAAGCAGTCTAAAAAGTAGCAGTAGCTATCACAGATGAATAAGATACTCGAAGTACAAGAAATAATAGATAGTAGTAGAAATCAAAAGCTAAGAAACTATAGAGCAAGATAAGTTGATATAATGATAACGAAAAGTGTTGCATTGCTTCAATATAATGACTGCTTGTCGTAATGCTTTGAAGAAGATAATTTGTAAACCGCGGTAAGTTGCCTACCGAGAGACTTTTCAATATTGAGAATAAGAATAGTAAAAGAGAGATTGAAAAAAGTAAATATATAAATATTAATTTGGGCTGGTATTAGTTGTTAGGATATAAATGAGGCAAGAAATAGCTACCCTACCCATGTAAGAAAATTATTCTATTCTCTAATTATTACAACGATCCTCATATTAAAGTGATTGTACTATCGCTCCAAGTTTTTTTTAAAATTTAAATTACACATATTTTTTAATTATATATATATATATATAATACATCTTTAAGGAAAAAATGGAGTCCCCAAAAAAGTTGGGGTCCCGAGCGATTGCTTTACTGGTCTTATAGTCGAGCCACCCATGCTTACATATATCAATATCTCACGAACATATATTAAATATAAGACTTATTAATAACCTTTATATGGGATCGATTATTTAACGTATAGACAAATAAATTTTTTTAAAAAGATACTGCAAAAGAAAATCTTGCATCACATAAAATAGCTATTGGGCCCGTGTTCAGCATGGGCCAACCTTCACTGGTTGTTCATATACAACACAGATTACTCGTTATTGTCTTTGTCTAACTTTTAGGGTTTTTGTCTTTTTAAACACAGAGCTAATTTTTTTAGGAAAAATACATAATCATCCCAGTAGAGTTGCACCATCCCGTAGCATTGTTTGAAGTGAAATAAGTTTTTCCTTCTGAGGTTACGTGACACCTACAGTATTTGCACGTAATCTTAGCGCGTGTGAAGAAATAATGTGCCCAAATATGAACACTTTTTTATTTTTGCTTTTTACTTGTTTGCCTTTAACTGTTTCTTTTCATTTTCTTTCATTCTTTCTTTCTTTTTTGCTTTTCTCCTCTTCTTCTTCATTTAAATTGGTTGATATCTCCTCCACCTCCACCCCAGTTCTACTCACCTCTATCTCCAGCAAACTCTTCTCTATTTTTCATTTTTAAAAAATTAATTTCTTAATCCCAAATTTCAGCTGAGACCAACCATCATAACCAATATACCACAAAATTGAAGATGGTATTTTTATACTTTTTTCGACGATACAAAGGGATGTAGGAGTATCAGTTCTGGTGGCTCTCTATTTTTGCATAAGTTCATGCTATCTAAAAGCGATGCAAATAATCTTGCTGGAGAAATACACGTTCAAGAGCTTTATTTTCTGGAGCAAAAATGGTGATATACTATCTTGGTTAATAGCTTCTTCAAGATTTTGACGCAAAATGACTTTTGATGGGTCTGCTGTAATTTTTGAATTCTTAGATTTTGGTTAGATAATAATTTGGTGTTGATTTAGATTTACAAATTTGATTTGGTGACAGTTTGTGATAACAATTTTAGTTGGCGGTGTTGAATTTGATTTTCGATGGACGTGGATGGTGATGACAGTAGTTACGCGGAGCCACTGTTGTGTATGAGAAGAAGAAAAGAAAAAAGAAAAATAAAGAAAAGGAGAAAAGGAAAAAATGAAAATAATAAATAACAAAGAAAAAAAGCATAAAAAGAGAAATTACGTGGCAAAATATGGTTGGTACGTGTTGTACATTAATTTTTTTGAAACTGGTGCTAGTCACAAAAATGGAAACTTATTTCAATTCAAACAATGGTAGGGGGGGTCATATGTCACTACTCGGATTCCCACCCTCGGGACCATGATGGCGTCTAACAATTCACTTGCTAGGCAAGCCAACGCTAGAATAGTTTTAAGCTATTTTTAACAATTCAAATTAACTGATACCGAGTAAACTGAATAAATTGAAATAAAATTGAAATAGAGTGAGAAAACATAATAACAACAATATCTAGATACAATCCCAGAACTGGTGTTACAAGTGCACGAGTGACTAGAATAATATAGATAGTCTGAATTAAAGTAAAACTGTCTGAAATGAAATAAACAGCTAGGATAAGGTAGAAAGGGACTTCAGAGCTGACGAACGCCGAGCAGTTGTACCTCAAGTCTCCAATCCAGCAATCAATCCGAGCAATCTACAGACCGCCGCTATGACCGACTCCAAAATCTGCACAAGAAGTGCAAAGTGTAGTATGAGTACAACCGACCTCATGTACTTTATAAGTGCCGAGCCTAACCTCTACGAAGTAGTGATGAGGCTAAGGCGGGTCGCTCACAATAACCTTTATGCAATATTATTATAATAATAATACTAATAATAATAATAATAATAATAATAATAATAATAATAATAATAATAATAAGAAGAAGAAGAAGAAGAAGAAGAAGAAGAATAACAGGAAAGAAACGCAGGAAAAGTAAGGCAGTTAACTTATGAAAATAAACTCCATCCTCGAAATCCGTAAAACCAGAAATATCAGTCCTTAGAATCTCGTACGAAAATACTGAAAGCTAACACAGTACACAATGAATACAAAACACACAATCTGTTGCAGCGCACGATCCGATCTCACCGTACAAACACAATCCTCGCTTATTTCACCATATTAATATCAAGAATTAACATGTAAAATCCGTTGCGGCGCGCAACCCGATCTCACCGTATAATCAGAATCAATATCATAATCCTCCCTTATTTCACCATATCAAATCACACATAAAATCCGTTGTGGTGTGCAACCCGATCCCACCGTATAATCAGTATCAATATCATAATCCTCCCTTATTTTACCATATCAAATTACATATAAAATCCGTTGCGGCGTACAACCCGATCCTACCATATCAATATCAATTCTCCCTTATTCCACCCGTTGCGGCGTGCAAGCCGATACATAAAAAAACCCAATAATTATAATCAATTCAACAACTCAAAATTTACAAGAGTCTCTATGTGTAAAGAATATGAAAGCAAAGCCATAAAGAACCTCGTGCCAAATCAAGGAATGCTATAATTAATACAAAGCAACCAAATAAGTCAAATATATGACAATTAAGGTGTACAAGTAAGACAATTAAGGCAAGTAGCAATTAATCATGGAAGCATGAAAGAAACGAACATTTTAATACTAGAATAATAAATGACAAGTAGCAAGTTAAGGCATAAGAAGCAATTAAGGCATGTAACGGTTAAGACATAGAATAAAATAATTAATGAAATACAGGAAAGCATGGAAACAATTATTTTGACGGCGTATATACACTCGTCACCTTGTATAGACGCTGCTAATAATGTAATTCACATAGCACATAGCTCAAGGGTACCTAATTCCCTCAAATCAAAGTTAGACCCAACACTTACCTCGTTCCACAAGCAAATCAAAGCTCAACGGGTCCTTTCCTCTAAAGTCCGCCTCCAAACCAATCGAATCTAACCAAAATCGACTCGATAACATCAAAAAATGCTAGAAAAATAAATTACAATACATAAAGTTAAGATCTTTACACTTTTTCCAAAAAGTCAACAAAACTCAACCCCAGGCCAGTTTGGTCAAAACCCGAGATTCAGACCAAAACCCAATTACCCATTCACCCCCGAGCTCGATTATGTAATATGTTCGAAATCCAACCTCAATTTGAGGTTTAAATCTCAATTTTACAGAAAACCTCCCAGTTTTACCCAAATCCCTAATTTTCTACCATGAAAGAACATAGATTAAGGTTAGAAATTAATGGATGTTGATAGAAATGGAAGAAAACAAGTTAAAGTATACTAACCTATGAAAGGGTAATGGAATTTCTTTTCAAAATCGCCTCTAGGCTGAGCTCTAATGAAAAGATGGTGAAAATGGGAGAAATCTCGTCTTTAGTATATCTAATAGAGTGGGAGTCAGGTGTTCATCGCGTTCGCAAGACACCTGACACGTTCGCGAAGAGCACTGCCCAGTTGGCTTATGCTATCATGACAAACTCTATACATTCGCGTAGGATTAGCCCACCTCGCCTTGGCGTAGAGTAAGAGTTCCATTCCCAACCGCCTCCTATCACTATGCGTTCGTGTAGGAGTGGGCTAGTTCGCGAAGGCAGACCCCCCACTGCTCCGCGTTCGTGACCAGCTCCTCGCGTTCGTGATGAGCAAATTCCACCCCAGCTCACATTGCTCTTCGCGATCGCGGGAGTATCTTCGCGATCGTGGAGAAGGACACACCAGATGACAGAAGACTTCCAAAACCCAGTAACTTTTCTAAGTTCAAATGGTTTGTAGCCTATCCGAAACTCACTCGAGTCCCTTAGGCTCACGACCTAAAATCGAACTAGTCATGATGGCACCTAGCCCAACCTGCTAGGTAATCCAATTAGAAACAATCCAATTCAAATGAGATTTACTGAGAAAAATAAGTGATGAAATAACTCAACTTTAAACAAAGGATTCCCACGGACTGGTAGTACAAATCATGAGTTTCTAAGATTTAGAGTTTACAAAGCGGGTATGAAATAAATACATCATCATTTTGAAATATACATGAACAGATTAATAATTCTAAGGCTACCAAGAACAAGAGACAGCTATGACCAGAACGCAGGTATGCTTTCAATGCCAGCTCCTACCATACACAGCAACATCAATATCCAAAATCTGCACGCAAGGTGCAAAAGTGTGGTATGAGTACAATCGACCCCATGTACTCAATCAGTAACAAACCTAACCTTAAGTTGAAAGTAGTGACGAGCTGGGATAAAGGTTTGAGTCCAACACCAATAGCCAATAACAGCTCTTAGCAATATAATAGAGAAATAACTCAGAGATATGATGCTCAGCTAGTTCACATTTACAAATAATAGTCATGCTTTTCAAGTATAACAGTAAAATCCAAATCCTCCACCGAAATCACCAAAATATGAGTAAGTCAGAAACCTTTGATTTTTCCAAAAACATTCAACAACATATAAGATTCAATCTCAGATAGCATGAGGAAAGTACATCTCTATGCCTACATGTCAATGTGCA
This sequence comes from Nicotiana obtusifolia, assembly GCA_002018475.1. NCBI lineage: Eukaryota > Viridiplantae > Streptophyta > Magnoliopsida > Solanales > Solanaceae > Nicotiana > Nicotiana obtusifolia. The sequence continues at coordinate 6,526 of MCJB01000011.1, forward strand.
TGTGAAGTCATAAATGTCACAAAACCGTATAACATGAGGAGATGCATCTTTATGCCTGTATGTCAAGTATGCATGTCAGATGCAATGTGTCATAGTGATGAATGCATGTACTAATACTCTCGGAGTACTCAATATCACAGTCTCATACTCCCACTCATCATGCTCTATTACTCAACACACTCAGTTACTCAGCACTATACAGTACTTGTTGCGGTGCGCAGCCCAATCCAATCATGAATCAACAATAACTGCGCTTACTATGGGTGTGCAGACTCCGGAGAGGCGGATCCTTCTCAAGCGCTAATATAACCTGATGCGAAGTGCAGTCCGATCCCATCATGAATTAAAAGAGCCAACTGCGGCGTGCAGTTCGATCCCATTATGAATCAATAATACTTGTTGCGGCGTACAGCCCGATCCCATCATGAATCAATAACACTTGCTGTGACATGCAGCTCGATCCCCTCAATATCACTCACAATCCGGCCCTCAGGCCCCAACTCAGTCATCAATCTTTCCAGTCTCTCGGGCTTACAAATCTCATGCCAAACAACCCAAATAATGATAACAATATGATGTGACAACAAATGATAACAGAGATTGAGATATGACATGTAAATGTATAAATATGACTGAGTATGTAAATGCAATTTAAGCAAATAAATCAACAACAGAAATGACCTCAGTGGGACCCAACAGAATAAGCATATAGCCTAAATATGATTTCTAACATGGATCACCATTCAATTACTCTAGGACGTATAAATTTCATGGATAAAAATAAGATTAGGTAGCTACACAGTATCGCAGAATCAACCGAGTCATACTTCACATGGTGCACATCCACATGTCCGTCACCTAGCATGCTCGTCACCTCAATTCCGAACATATAACATGTATACTCAGGGGTTCATACCCTCAGCACCAAGTTTAGAAGTGTTACTTACCTCGAAGAAGCAGAACCCAATACCGAGCAAGCCAAACAATACTTTAAAAATGATATCCCACAAGTATCAACCTCCGAACGGCTCGAAACTAGCCAAAAGCAACTCAAATACATCAAATACTGCCTAAGGAAATAAACCCAATTGATAAAGGTGAAATCTTTAATCAAAAGTCAAAATTCAACCAAAAAGTTAAACCTGGGCCCACACCTCTGAACCTCGACAAAACTCACAAAATCCGACAACCCATTCAATTACGAGTCCAACCATATTAGTTTCACTCAAACCGACTCCGAATCGATGTTCAAAACTCAAAAATTCACTTTATAAAATTATAGATAAAATCGCCCAATTTTTCTTAAAAATTCATAATCCAATTATCAAAAATGAAGATAGATTCGCGAAATATAATCACAACCGAGTTAAGAATGCTTACCCCAATTCGTGTGGTGAAATTCCTCTCCAAAGTCGCCCAAAACCGAGCTCTAAGACTCAAAAATGTGAATAAAACAATCAACCCTCAAAATTATAGCTTATGCCATGCACTGCTCGCATTTGCGATCAAATGAGCCACTTCTGCGGCATCGCTTTTGCGACCAAAATGCCGCTTCTGCGAAAAAGAACTGGAAACTCGCCCATCGCACCTGCGGAAAAAGCTTCGCTTCCGCACAACCACAGGTGAGAACCAATAGCACGCTTCTGCGCCCACACGCACCGCATCTGCGCCTACACGCACCGCATCTGCGTCTTCGCAGATGCAAAGAAAACTCCGCATTTGTCGAATCCTGCCCCTGCACACTCTCTGCTTCTGCGATGCCACTACCATTTTTGTGGCTCTGCATCTGCACCCAAGGCTCCAGAGGTGCAAGCCACACCAGAACCCCTGCTAAACCAACCTTAGCCAAAATAATCCCAAAAGATCTAAACCTCGTCCGAAACTCAATCGAGCCACTGGGGACCCCGTCCGAATATACCAACAAGTCTCATAACATAACACGGACCTACTCGAGGCCTCAAATCATACATAACGACATCGAAACGATGAATCGCACCTCAATTCAAACTTAAATGAACTTTGAACTTTCAACTTCTAAAACTCGTGCCGAAACATATCAATTCAACCTGAAATGAGCTCAAATTTTACATACAAGTTTCCATTGACATAACGAAGCCACTCCAATTCCCGGAACCACAATTCGAATCTGATATCATCAAAGCCAACTCTCGGTCAAACTTATAAATAACCTTCAAATTTTCAACTTTCGCCAGTTAGTACAAACCTTCTAGAAATATCTAATTGCAAATCCGGGCATACGTCCAAGTCCAAAATCACTATCTAGACCTAACGGAATCGTCAAAACTCCGATCCGAGGTCAATTACTAAAAAGTCAAATTTGGTCAACCCTTCTAACTTAAAGCTTCAAACATGAAATTCATTCTTCCAAACTAATTCCGAAACACCTGAAAACCAAAATCGACGATACACACAAGCCATAATACATCATACGGAGCTACTCATGCCCTTAAACCACCGAGCGAAGTGCAAATGCTCAAAATGACTAGTCGGGTGGTTACATCCTCCCCCACTTAAACATGCCTTCGTCCTCGAACGTGCCAAGATTTGTTCCAAAGCCATCAAATCGCCGTGTAACCTTACCATGCACATACCTGGGGGTGTTCCCATGTCACCCTAATCCATATAAGCCTGACCACACAACCTAACTGAAGATCCTTAATTCAACCTTAGCCCATAAACCTTGGAACCCAATTCCTAACATCCTAAAGTCCTTACAAGACCCGAATATCGCATCTACACACAGTACAAGTCTGATCAAGCTGTATCAAGCCATAACCAAAGCCCAAGATGCCGCCATATGATGTACCACACAACTCAAATGCTCACAACAATAACTTTTTACCACAGTAGCTGCTCAATACACACCCGGTACCGGTAACAAACCTCATATCAAACAAAACCTCGTTCTAAAACCTTCGTACACTTCCAATATGAAAGAAACACGTAGAAACCCCAACCACTCATCAGATCAACAAGTTACAGAGCTCTATTGCCTAACCAGAACCTTAGCCCAAATTCTAAGCTGACTTCTAATATTACTCTTCCAAACACACCGTAATCAAATTCGATAGCAACCACCTCAGGCCCAAAGACTTCATCTCATCAAATACAAGCTACTCTACTGACATGCCACACCAATACTACCCAGAGCCACAAACTGTGCAATTCGTGAACCAATACGCAACAATTCAACTACACTCAAAAATGAAAGAAATGACTCAAATGAGAGAACCGTTCTACAAGCTCAACAAGTACCACCACAACGCAATGCTAAGAACCCATCACACACAGTAGAGCCAAAACACACGAATATATCACAAAGGATTATATCCCATCATAACCGAGCTGCAATACATGACCCATCCAAACACCGATCCATATGAAATACCTCGAGCCCCAGTGCTCAAAATCAACAACCATAAGCAATTCGACACCAAGTATACAAGTGCATGACCATAACCATGAGAAGAGATTAACACTTTATACCACAGACTGGAAAGAACATAACCAAGGCGCAATCAACCATTCAACAACCTAATAACCATCTTGCTCAAATTCCACTACAAGCCCCCAAATAGACCCGCACTATGTGTGCATATAACCAACAAATCACAACCCCTCGTAGCAAAGAAGAGTAACACATAGAACACATCGAATACGCATAATATCAATTCTAACCGAATGACACACCTTTTTGCAATAACGTTGCCGAGTCAACAAATCCGACATGGTGTAGGATACGCATCCTCATTAGGCCTACCAATGAACCCCCAAATCAACCCTAGTCATCCACAAATAGATAAATAACCCTTCGAAAGACCACAATGACCTAACTATAACACATACCATCATCTGTCTAGCTTTGGCCACATCTTCACAGTACACAACTACGAAACAATCTGCTTCTGAGAACTCCCAGTCTCCAAATTCGTAGAACACATAAATCACCATATTTGATCCCAACTCCAGTACTCGAACGTCTAACACCTCTCTCATGCACGATCATCCCACGAGAAGTATTTCTATAATTCTTCCGTGCCACATAGCAAAAATCAATATCAGCAGTCGATCAACCAAGTGAGTGCCGCAATACCAATGAAGCATCTGTAAGTTAAAACTTAGAGCACCTTCTGAATGTACACTCTCCTCAGGCAATACCAAGTAGTAATATCATTCATTTAGTCATCTGAAACTGTCCATATGGCCTAAGAATTCATGACCGTCCCCTTCAAAACTGAATCATTACCTTGCATATGCAAATCTCAATCCTACACAACACACGATATCTATCATGCCATCATATCAAAAGTATGAGAATCTCATAGTCAACTCTGTGTCACAAGCAGAATACATACCCGGTCAGTCGAAAACCTTCCATTTGATCTCACCCAGGAGAAACTCATAATATGCGACATGCTCCTCTCACCAGTAGGAAATATCCCATCTCAAACCGTGGTAGAAACCATCGAGAACTCTCCGAAACCCATTTGCACATAACCATACCATCAGAAGAACAGAATCTCTCTAACTCAACCAAGCCACGCAGGTCGCCAAACCCAAGAGTATTGCCACCAAAACACTTGTAGAGCCTTACCGCATCATAAGTACCTAAAGAACCAATCATATTTGTTACCGTGCTGATCCGACCTACTACCAAGTTGTCTTATTTCTCCGAGTTCCTTCCAGATTACCCTCAAGTTGACACTTCCCCTTGCCAGAATACCACGATCCTTACCCGAAGCTCACCACAGAAGATCCTAGCATAAAACCACACTGCCCTAAGGCCCATAAGCCGTTGTATTCCTTCTTAGTACCCCAAAGTACCACAATCGAGTCACTCACTCTGAAATGACCTTATGTAAGCCTAAAATTATTTTTTTACCTTCCAGATACTGAAATGTAGAATCCATAGTGATACAAAAATACCACGAGTCCCAACACCATCCGACACAAATCTCGGATTCTAGCCATATACAAATCCGAATAAATTCTCAATTGCTATATATAAATCTTGAATCCATAAGAACCTTTTCAAGAGTCATCTACTCTGCTCAAATCTCAATTGCACTACCTAAACAGGCCGAACGACCTGTGCCCCCTTAGCACGACAACACCCACAGAAGCAACCCCACCTTAACGTAACCGAGTAAATTCCTACTCCATGCGCACTACATCTTCCACAAATAACAACTCAATCATTCCATGATTCCCATATACCCATAAAGTGTAACATAACCCGTATCCAGAAATTCCTTTACTCGAGCCATCCTCGATCTCAACCTTTGCAAGTCATATCTGATTCATAATTTCTCTTTTTATTTATTATTTATCGTGAATGGGGGAATCATTACACATAGTATGCCCTATCAGCGTATTTTTTTGTTTTACGCCTCGTAACTCTTCCTCAGCCAAGCTTGGGCAGAATAGCAGAGCAAGTATTAGTAGCATAACAAAAAAGCCTTCCTCGTCATTAATATCTTTGCTCGCGGCAATTGTGGCCTCTCGGGAGAATCGATGACTGCATCTTTGATGCAGTGCTAGTACATTTGAGACTAGTACAACACATAAACATGCAATCAAATCGTCGATAGCAGACTCCCCCATTTGGCTCAAAGCCATAGAACAAAACACTTGATAACTCACAATACCCATATCATATTACTTCCATAATCCCACACCGAAATTCAACTCAATCCTTCATAAGCTCATGTAACACAAACCATCTAATACCTCAAATCATCTGCTAAGCTCGCATTCATCCTCGTGACAGTCAAGTTAACTTTCTCAACCAATCCAATCTCAATTCAAACATAAATGACTTTGAACTTTCAACTTACAAAACTCATGCTGAAACATATAAAAATTCAACCATAAATGAGCTCAAATTTTGCACACAAGTTCCAAATGACATAACGAAGCCATTCCAATTCCCGGAACCACATTTTGAATCGGATATCATTAAAGTCTACTCCAGGTCAAACTTATGAATATTTCAAACCTTCAAATTTCTAACTTTCGCCAATTAGTGCAGAAACCTTCTAGAAATATCCAAATGCAAATCCGGGCATATGTCCAAGTCCAAAATCACCATCTGGACCTAACGGAATCGCCAAAACTCCGATATAAGGTTAATTACTAAAAAATCAAACTTGGTCAACTCTTCCAACTAATTTTGAAACACCTGAAAACCAAAACTGATGATACACACAAGTCATAATACCTCATACGGAGCTACTCATGCCTCAAACCATCGAGCGAAGTGCAAATGCTTAAAACCACCGGTCGGGTCGTTACACTCAGGCTTCAAACTAATCATGCATACAAGTGTAATAACATCATAAGAACTTGCTCGTGCGATCAAAACGGCAAAAATAAGACCTAGAGCCATGAATCGAACACCAAAACTAATGAAATTTTCAGGAAAACTTAAGAACTTTTAATTTTTCAATCGCACGTCCGAATCACGTCAATTCAACTCCGTTTTGCACTGAATTTTGCAGACAAGTCATAAATACTGAAGTAAACCTATACCAAGTTCCGGAACCAAAATCTGAACCCAGCAGCAACAAAGTCAACTCACAGTCAAACACCAGAATTCTTTAAACCTTTAAATTGTTAGTTTTCAACAAATTACGTTAAATCAAGCTAGGGACTTCCAAATTCGATTCCGAGCATACGCCGAGGTCCTAAATCACGATACGGACCCGCCGAGACTGTCAGAACACTGATCTGGTCCGTTTATACAAAATATTAATCATAGTCAACTCAAATGAGTTTTAAAGCACGTTTTCATATTTTCATCATTTTTCTCATAAAACCTTTCCAGAAAAAGACACGACTGTGCATGCAAATCTAGGAAGGCTAAACAGATCTATTCGAGGTCTCGGAACACAAAAATGAAGGGTAAAACTATAAATGACCTATCGGGTCATCATATTCTCCACCTTTAAAATAATTTTCATCATCGAACGGACATAGAAAGGTACCTAGACTTGTGAAAAGGTATGGATATCTAATCCGCGTGTCCGACTCGGACTCCCACATGGCTCCCTCGATCGGCTGACCTCTCCAGTGAACTCGAACTAAAGTATAACTCTTAAACCTCAACAGCCGGAGCTGCCGGGCTAGAATAGCCACCGGCTCCTCCGCATAAGTCAAATCCTTGTCCAATTGGACTGAGCTGAAATCTAACACATGGGATGGATCACCGTGATACTTTCGGAGCATGGATACGTGGAACACCGGATTGGACTGCTGATAAACTAGGTGGCAATGCCAGTCTATAGGCCACCTCACCCACTCTCTCAAGAATCTCAAACGGTCAACTTGCCCTTCTTTCAGAACCTCATCACACCCTTCAAAGGTGAAACCCGGAGCAATACCCTCTCTCCAACCATGAATGCAACATCACGAACTCTACGGTCGGCATAACGTACCAAATAGGCACCCAAAAATCGAGCCTCTCCCGGCTCGAACCACCCAACTGGTGAACGGTACCACCTCCCATATAATGCCTCATAGGGAGCCATCTGAATGCTCAACTGGTAGTTGTTGTTGTAGGCAAAATCCACAAGCGGCAAGAACTGATCCCAAAAACCCCCCAAATCCATAATGCAAGCGCGAAGCATATCCTCCAATATCTGAATAGTGCTCTCGGACTGCCGGTCCGTCTAGGGGAGAAATGTTGTACTCAACTAAACACATTCCGAACTCATGTTGTACGGCCCTCTAGAAGTGTGAGGTGAACTGCGTACCTCGATCAGAAATGATAGACACGGGCACACCGTGAAGACGGATGATCTGGTGGATGTAGATCTTAGCTAACCACTCTAAAGAATAGGCCACTGCCACTGGAATGAAATGTGCCGACTTGGTCAACTTATCCATAATGACCCATACCGCGTCGAACTTCTTCTGAGTCCGTGGGAGTCCAACATCAAAATCCATAATGATACGCTCCCACTTCCACTCAAGAATCTTTAACCTCTGAAGCAAACCACCAGGCCTCTGATGCTCGTACTTTACTTGCTGACAATTTAGACACCGGGCTATGTATGCAACTATATCCTTCTTCATCCTCCTCCACCAATAATGCTGTCGCATGTCCTGATACATCTTGGCGGCACCCGGATGAATTAAATACTAAGAACTGTGAGCCTCCACAAGAATCAACTCACGAAGCCTATCCACATTGGGCACACAAATACGGCCCTGCATTCTCAAAACCCTATCATCTCCAACAGTAACCTGCCTGGCACCACCGTGCCACACTATGTCCTTAAGGACAAGAAAATGGAGATCATCATATTGACACTCTCTGATGCACTTACATAAGTAAGACCGAGAGACTATGCGAGCTAGAACACGACTGGGCTATGAAACAACTAACCTCACGAACTGATTGGCCAAAGCCTGAACACAAGCTATAAGCAGCCTCTCACCAACTGGAATATATGCAAGACTATCCATACTCACAGCCTTTCTACTCAAGGCATCGGCCACCATATTGGCCTTTACAAAATAGTGATATCATAGTCTTTCAATAGCTCCAACCACCTCCTCTGCCTCAAGTTGAGATCCTTCTACTTGAACAAATATTGCAGACTTTGATGATCCGTGAATACCTCGTACGACACGCCGTAAAGATAGTGCATCCAAATCTTCAGTGTATGAATAATGTCTGCCAACTCTAAGTCATGAACAGAGTAATTCCTCTCGTGAATCTTCAACTGCCGCGACACGTATACAATCACCCTGCCATCCTGCATCAATACTGCACCGAGTCCAATACGAGATGCATCACAATACACCGTGTAGGATCCTCAACATGTGGGCAATACCAACACTGGCGTCATAGTCAAAGCAGTCTTGAGCTTTTGAAATCTCAACTCACACTCATCTGACCATCTGAATGGGGCATCCTTCTGGGTCAATCTAGTCAATGGGGCTGCTATGGATGAAAACCCCTCCACGAATCGGTGATAATAACCCGCCAAACGTAGGAAACTCCGAATCTCTGTGGCTGAAGTAGTGCTAGGCCAGTTCTGAACTACTTCAATCATCTTAGGATCTACCTTTATGCCCTCTGCCGATACAACATGCCGCAAAAAGGTGACTGAGTCTAACCAAAACTCACACTTTGAAAACATGGCATATAACTGGCTATCTCTCAGAGTCTAAAGTACAATCCGAAGATGTTTCTCATGCTCCTCTCGATTGCGAGAGTAGATCAAGATACCATCAATGATATAATCACAAAAGAATCCAAATAGGGCTTGAACACCCGATTCATCAAATCCATAAATGTTGCTGGGGCATTTGTCAACCCAAATGACATCACTAGGAACTCATAATGCCATACCAAGTGCGAAAAGTCGTCTTAGGGATATTGGATGCCCTAATCTTTAACTGATGGTAGCCAGACCTCAAATCAATCTTCGAAAACACTTTGGCACCCTGAAGTTAATCAAATAAGTCATCAATCCTCGGCAATGGATACGTAAAGCAATGGTACGTAGGAACTTATGAATCATTAGTTGATCTAGAGGATCTGGAGTCAATATCTAGCCACTCTCTACTCTACGAGAGTTGGGTATTCATCTGAGAGAAGTGAAAGAAATCCATGTGAGAGTGAGAGCTTTTGATGGATCGTAGAAAGAAGTCAATGGAGAGATTTATCTAGCTTTGCAGATTGGGCCAGTCGAGTTCCCAATCATGGTTCAAGTAATAGACATCTCTTTCTCATATAACCTGTTGCTGGGAAGACCTTGGATATAGTAGAGAGGGGCAGTTCCATCCACTCTTCATAAATGCATGAAATTTGAGTGGGGTTGCCAAGGGATTGTAATTCACGATGAATGGAGCCAGTCAACTTATCTAGAACATGCAGTTCCGTTCACAGAAGTATTGGATGGGGTCACTTTTCATGCGGTCGAGATCATGCAGACCACGGAGATAGAGAAGATTGAGCAGAATTTGGGTACGCAGTTGCCGTACAGATCAAAGATGGCTATGAGAGAAATGATGAAGTACGGGAACCGATCAGGGACCAGGATAGGAGCCTGATCAGATGGGATAAGGAAGTCGATTGAGCCACAGGGATAGAAGGGTAGAGCTGGCTTAGGATATCAACCTCCAACTAAAAATACGTAAACTGGTGGCTTCGGGAAGAAGGCTTTAGTGCCAGAGCATGTTCCGAGTCCAGGTCATAGCTCAACACCAGAGGACGACATCATTGATAGAATGGGAAGACTGTTCGTGACCATGATTGAGGAATACTGCGACAAAAACGATATCAAGACACCAGCCATTCGAGATGCCGAACGAGGAGAGGATTTGACAAATTGCACAGCTGGCCCGACTCTGGTTCGCGGGGAGTCTTAGTAGTGTTGAATTATAGTAATATTAAAGAAAAAAAAATGCACGGTCAATTGAGGCCTGAGCTATGCCTGTACTCTTTTGTCAATTGCCTCCTCGAATGCTTAGACATTCCCCCTTTGATGAAATAAAAGAATTGCTTTCTTTAAAACATTGCAAACTTATCTATCACTTCATTTATACTTAGTTTTTCTTCTCAGTAATCAAACCGATAAAAACCCGTGTTCCACGATTATGATATGTAACAAAACCCCCAAGAAAAATGATCTAGACTACAAAGAGTACGACGAAAGCATGATGACAGATCATCTCTCACAAGAGATCGAGCAGTTGGAAAGCCATAAAAAGCCTCCTTGAAGAGATAGAAGTAATCAACTTGGGAAGGAAGAAGACGTGAAGGAAACTCAAATCAGTATTCACCTAAAAGCAGAACAGAAAGAAGAACTGGTCGAGCTCCTCCAACAATACATCGACGTGTTCGCATGATCATATGACGACATGCCCGGATTGAGTACAGACATTGTATCACGATCGATTGCTCACCGATCCTACCAGTAGGAGTCCTCGAAATTTCAGAGTTAGCCATTGGGATAAACATTATGCGAGTCATATTTTTTCTTTATGTTATGTTCTTAGCTAATTTTGTATTAATTTCATTACTGCTACTGTTATTCACCACAAAAATAAAGATGTGGCAGTGTTATCCTAGGATTTACGTGCAACTTGAATCGAGGGGTTGCTTTATGTACTCGTTCATGCTCCTTTTCTTAGAGAAAATCTGTTGCTTAAGATTTAACAATGGACTAGCTTGTAGCTTTAATAAGTCATTTAGATAAAAAGAGAGGTTAAGTTTGAAGTTTCAATGCTTATGCACCTCATGCAATTTCTTGTCCTTACATTAAAGGGTGTGAAGGGATCATGGTTTGATCATATTTTAGGCTTGAGGAGCTCGATGGGTTGCTGGTAGTTGTAGTATGTGAAGTTTATGATGGTCAGTACTCGTATAGATGCAGCATCATTTACATTAAGCATAGATTTGTATAATTCATGTGCATGTGTTTCAGAAGAATTCTTGCTCGGGATTTCAGCATCATGTGTCTGAAAAAGTTCCAAGTGTGAGATATGAGAGGAGATTGGGCGAATGTATAAAGTATTATCTCATACATCTGGGAACTCAATTAGATACTATATTACAATCTTATCATGATGTTAGACACCATTACAAATATAAAACTATCCACACATGTGACTGAACTTAACACTCTCCTGAAGTTGATTATAGCGAACTTGTTACATGTGAAAGTAGTTTGAGGACTGACAAGCGTCGTGAATATGTATGCTAGTTGATAATGATGTCACATTTTTAGTGACAATGAATTTGAAAAGTATCTTTTTTGTGAAGAAGTATGAATTGATTTCGATGTTCTTGGTTCTTTCATGAAAACAATACAAAGTGCAACTCAGTTATCATAAATGAGAATAATCTAATTTAATATTCCAGTTTCAAATCTTGGAATAGTTGTTTCATCCATTTGGGTTAAAATCTCGCCCAACCTGTATCTATAGAGCAAATAATCTATGCTGGTATCCTTATAAAATGGCCTTTGGTAATTAGCTGAAAGAATGCGAACTACGACATTTCAATAAGCATCACATGGATAATGCTCAGGAGAAGCCTCCCTTGTCCTGGTAGAAGCTTGACCTTCGAGTCCAGCGGAGTCATTCATCCCCCGTAGGTCTGGTAATTCGTGAGAATTGAGATGTAGGAAAAGAATATCTCGGGAAAAAAAAGGAGTAATTGGAAGTAGGAAGGTATATGTGTTACGTCTTACGCTTAGCAGTTAATGTAGATACTCTATACATTCCAAATAGTACATTATTTTGATGAGGACACTATCACAAATGCATACATATTTTACACATGTGACCATGTCGCACCAATAAAGTCTTTTATGAATTAAAAGGTACATGCTAATTTGTGGGTTAACTATATGTTCTTCAGTATGGCTCTAAGCTCCTCCCACTTGGTATTTTTATGCATGTGTCCAAGTTTTATTGAACTTTTTTATCGTGTATTATAATTATACTAGTTTCTGAAGTGATCCTTCCTCAGTAGAGGATTAAATTTTTTTATTTCTTACCCAGCAAATAATATTTCTTTCTTAAAATGAAATCATCAGGTAAGCATTGCTTGGAGCATAAGGGTGGTAGCTGAACCGGTATCGACATTGTCCTTGAGATTTATGGTTGAATGGCTGTTACCTCTGAAGAACTTACTCAGGAAAACCCAACCGACAGATTTCCTTTGCTCATGGAGCAAGCAGAAAGTCATGAGAGGAATGAATATGTTATTGATGTAGAACAAGGAGGTGGTCCCTCATCATCAGGTTCATCTGATAATGGTTATCCTCGTGGCTTGGAAATGCCCAACCATGAAGATAGTCCTCCTGGTTAAGGCTGTGGCCCACGGCGGTCTGGGCCTGGGACCAGCACGGGCCCGCGGTCCTAATGGGCCTAACGGGCCTAGTGGTCCGGTCCCTAGTGGTCTTGGGCTTTTAACGGTTAAGGCCCGTCACGGGCCGGGTAGAACAAAAGGCCCGGCGGGCCTGGGCCAAGCCCAACGGTAAAATTCTAAAAAAAAATTTTTTTTTTTTTTAAATAGCCAACGGCCAGATTTTTAAAATCTAGCCGTTGGAGCTTCAATTTGACCGTTTGAGCTTCAGAAAATAGCCATTTTGGCCCCCAAACTTTTTATAAATATACTTTTTACCTATTCCCACCTATAAATACCCCCCCATTCTTTTATTTTTAACTCACAAATTCTCTCAATCTCTCTCAATCTCCCTCAATCTCTCTCTAATTATTACCATAAGTGCTTACTTTATTATTTAAATTTCGTGAAAAATTATGAAGTTGGTGAATTGAAGTATTAAAGTCTTCAACAATATTCAATTTTCAAGAAGTTGTTCGTCAATTCGGTAACCTCGTTCCAACTCTTTAATTTTTAATATATTATTGTGTTTGTTTTAATTAGTTTAATTATAATTAATATGAATTTTTTATTGAAAAAAATATTTGGTGGTAAGGGCAAGGGAAATCTAAAATTGGCCAATCTAGTAGCCAAGCTACTCTTCCTCCCCCTGTTACCCGTCCTTCTCGACCTATTATTGTAGATAGTGATCACCCTTGTTTTCAATTTTCCGATAGTCAATATTATCATGATGTTGCACCCGGTAATCAATTAGATGACCAAACGATGAATGCTCTTTATGGTAATGAAACTATATTTGAAAATAATGTTTTAGATGAAACCCAACCCGATTTAGATGAAACGCAAACCGATTTAGATGATACACCTACTAGTCCTAATAATAATCCAACTGATGACCCTCCTGTAGTAACCCTTACATTTGATAGAAGACCTCCTAGACGGGCCGAACCATCTCTTGTTTGGCACTTTTTTACTCAATTAAGAGAAGAAAACAAAGCTAAGTGTAAAAGTTGTGGGTCTTTGTTGGCTCATAATATACTGGCAACCGTAGCGGTACCGGTAGTTTAACTAGGCACATAATGAAACACCCTAGAGATAAACAGAGATATTTACAAATGAAAGCTGCGGAAGA
>MCJB01000012.1:0-21308 GCA_002018475.1 Nicotiana obtusifolia
TTGAATTGGCCTCCACGTGCGTCGAATCTTTAATACTCAGCAAATAATCTTCTTCACCGGATCAAAACACGAAACTCCCAATGTCATCTAAATACATGAATCCCAGAGATTACAGCCCGGATAAAGAATTCGAACAAGACCCGCGATAGGAACACTTGAACTGCGACCTCAACGGACTGAACGTGGATGGTATTACACAGCTGAAACAAAGTTCTGCTCGTCGACGAATGTGGTGCGACGACGGCTGTTTTTGGGGTGGTTTGGTGCTGCGTTTCAGCTGGTTTTTGGGTGACGTTTCAGCTACTTTTGGAGCTGTTTTTCTGGTGGTTTGAGGTTGTTTTAAGGTGGGAAAAGAGTTGGTTTTAGGGAGTGGTTTGAGGTCGTTTTCGGACTGTTTCGCAGCTGGGTTTGGCTGCGGTTTTTTGCTGGTTTTGGGCTTGTTTGGTGCTGCGTTTCAGCTGGTTTTTTTTGGGTGACGTTTCAGCTACTTTTGGAGCTTTTTTTCTAGTGGTTTGAGGTTGTTTTAAGGTGGGAAAAGAGTTGGTTTTAGGGAGTGGTTTGAGGTCGTTTCGGACTGTTTCGCAGCTGGGTTTGGCTGCGGTTTTTTGCTGGTTTTGGGCTTGTTTGGATGGCCTTTTCAGGTGTATTTGGAGCAGCTTTAATGGCTGCGTTTTTGGGTTGTTTTAGGTGACAATTTTGGTGGTTTAGGGACTGTTTTTGGGAAGTTTTCGGGGCTGGTTCTCAGCTGGTTTCATGAGTGTTATGGAGCTGNAGTTCAAAAATTTTCACATCAACGGGTTCCTTATCTCCCCACGAGTTCGTACATATCAAAAGTTCTCAAATCCGGCCCCAAATGGTCCTCCAAATACCCAATTAAAATTTCAAAATCCCAAGCCCTATTTCTTCCATTTTTAGCAAGACTTCAATGATTTTCTAGGTGGATTTCACAATATAAACGAGTTTTAGGTCCAAAATTCTAACCTCCAATCGATTCTCCTTGAATCCCTCGTTAATTTCTTTCAAGAATCTCTAAAAATGAGCAACTATGGGAGAAAATATACCCAAAATCGCGAACAAAATAAGGCTTAAAACATTCTGCCCAGGCTTCATGGAGTTGTACCTTGCGCTGTGCAGGTTGTACATCCTCTTATCATTTTTCCCTTGCTGTACACCTTCTATTAAAACGCTCATAAATCCTTGTGTAAATATCCAAATGAGCAATTGTTTAAAGATTTAGAAACTAGACTCAAAGATCTTTCATTTGATAGGTTGTACACTACATAACTCTTTATATATTCCGAGATATGAGTTTCTAAAGTGCATCGAGAAGTTCTGTCAAAACTGCTCCACCAGCCAACTTCGATCAATCATCAAGTTCTCATAGAAAATCCAAATCATGAATGGTATAACTTTCTGGAAACTAGAATACAAGGTATACAACTTTTATTTTGGGATCATCTCCAAATTCCTTACAAATTATGAGATATAAGCTTTCAAAGTCGGTCCCGTGCAGCAGAAATTTCTGCCATGCTTACTTCCTGGAAAACAACAGCAGTACCAGTCAACTTTAAACTATCGTAACTTTCTGTATATATGTCCAAATGATGAATGCTTTATCATTCTGGAAACTAGATTCAAAGGACTACAACTTTCATGTTTTGCAATTTTTCTGATTCCTTATAGATTGCAAGATATGAGCTTTCAAACGGGACTACACGCATACCAGTTTTTCTGCAATTTTCTGCAATTTTTTTCATATTTTCCAAAGATGAAATAGTCCGTTTAACCACCCAAAACTCACCCGAGCCATTCGGGACCCCGTCCGGATATACCAACAAGTCCTAAAACATATTACGGACTTAGTAGAGGCCTTAAATCACATCAAACAATGCTAAAAACACGAATCATACCCCAATTCAAGCCTAATGAAACTAATAAATTCCAACTTTTACATTCGATGCCGAAACCTATCAAATCGAGTCCGATTGACCTCAAATTTTGCACACAAGTCATAAATGACATAACGAACCTATGAACTTTTTCAAAACTGGATTCCGACCCCGATATCAAAAAGTCAACCCCTCAGTCAAACTTTTCAATAAACTTCTATTTTCCAACATTCGCCAAAATGCGTTGAATTGTCCTACGGACTTCCAATTTCAAATCCGGACATACGCCTAAGTCCGAAATCACCATACGAAGCTATAGCAACTCTCGGAATTCCATTCCGACCCTCGAATCAAAATCTAGCCTAACAACCGGAAATCGCCAAAATACTAACTTCACCAATTCAAGCCAAATTCTACACGGGACCTCCAAAACCAATTCCGATCACACTCCTAAGTCATAAATCATCTTACAAAACTAGCCGAATCGTCGGAATTCACATCCGAGCCCTCTAACTCATTAGTCAACATCCGGTTGACTTTTTACAACTTAAACCATCTTGAAAGAGACTAAGTGTCTCATTTCTTACCAAATCTACTCCGAACGCAAATCATTCAACGTGATTACATAAAATACGGATAGCGAAACATAATAAAGCAGAAATAGGGAGAACGGAGCGGTAACTCACGAGACGACTAGCTGGGTCATCACAGAAAGTCATCTAAATTTATTAAGTAGTCACTTTATCTACACATGTGTCAATCATATGTCATCTTTTTAATAAGATGCCAACACACCTTTTCAAATACACATGTAACCTTTATAGGCAAAATAAGTGTCCCCTCCACCTTATGCATTCATGTCTCCATCCCTTGGCTGCCACCTATTCCTAACCCATGTGAATCATGCCCACATAATAATTAGTCACTAATTAATCTATTAATCTTCCACTAAAATCCAATATTTAACCAATTAGCCACATAATTAATTTCTAGGTCTCATTTCACTTTGAATACTAATATACTTCATATATCTTACTATAATATGCTTTATTATCATGGTCATGTTGTATATTATATAGCACTAATCCATAAATATAGGGTATTAAAGCTTGGACCTTATTTTATTTCAAAATGTCAAACTTCGACGAAACTCATTTTCTTCAACTCGTTTACCCTCTGACCTTCACGACACTTACTTATCACTTGTTATAAATAGCATAAATAGTAATAACCTCAAAAATAGTCTTGTCCTTGAACTTCTGTCTATTATTTTATGACAAACCCAACGTTTAAAAAAGTACGGGATGTAACATCCTTCCCCCCTTTAGGAACATTCGTCCTTGAATGTTAACTCGTAGAGATTTACAAAACTTTCGCTAGGTTCTCCTTTGTATACTAAACTAAAACCCAACCTCTATCTGTACTCTAGACTATTCACAACCTACTTGAGTATCTCGTATCTTCTTCACCTTTACCTTACTTACCTTTCAATCTCGCATCGTATCTTCTGTCGCTTTGATAACCTCCCTTCCACGTAGGTGGAAATTTTATCCACGCCTTAAAGCGCTACTATGACACCTGCACCTTTGGGTGTATACAAAATCCGGTGGAAGCTTCATACTGACTTCTTACGGCTTAGATCTATGGCACGATCTAGAAACAAAAGAAGGGTACCATGATCGTTCGACAAAAACTAGAACATAGGTAGGCCAACTTGGCTAAATTCATTCTTTCTGTAACTATCATGGCCAACATGGCCACAACTCATAATGCATAACTATAAGACATTGTATCAGCTAACCATCATACTTAAAACATGAATACACACAGGCCTTCAAGGCCTCTGACATACTGTACATAATGAACCTATAGTTACATAGCCTCTAAGAGTATTTGACATCAAAACATGGCGGGGACAGGGACCCAGCCTATCCATAAATCTGTAGCAAATCTCTGACACGATGACCTACAGAATCGGCTGCACTTCGAATGGAGTGAAGTTTTACTGATCCTTCGATGAATGCTAACCTCGTCTACTATGAGGGCTCGTCAAACTGATTATCTATACCTACAGGCATGAATGCAGCGTCTACAACAAAAGGACGTCAGTATGAATAATGTACCGAGTACGTAAGGCATGTAAATTAGAATATAAAGGATATGAAAGAAATATGGAATAAAAGACTCAGCCTGTAAGTCTAGATAGCTCTATAAATCATGAAATATTTATAATGTCATGCATATGCATATAAATGTCATATAATGTATAGGTATATGCGTACATAATATCATCAAGCCTCTGAGGGCATCCCATCATATTATCTCAGCCTCTGTAGGTGAAATCATCAATGTATACCAACTGATCAGGTGGTTGTGCATATATGACGCTATAACCTTTCCCCATATCCCATTTATGTATAATATATGTGTATATCACGACATCTGGATATGGGTCAATGTACATGTATAAATGAATGCAATGCATAAGAAGTAAGTCAATAAGATTTCTCGGAATGTCATAAGATCAGTATGCCTTCGGATAAACTTTATCAACTATGTATTTTTCGGAAACCCATGAATAGAAGATATAATAATAAGACACATGAAGAATCAACAACATAGGCGCTCCTAGTGCTTCTAAGAATAGAGGCATTTATGAAAGTTGTGCATTTACTCGCTTTGTTTGTATCGTATGGATCATGCCAAAAGGAAAAAAGGGATAGCCTTAACATACCTTTAATGTCAACTTCCTACTTGAATATGTGAATAATCTCCTCAATCTTGTATGCCAAAACCACTTCTTCTTCCACCTTACTTCATCACGAAAAAATCTCCAAATTTTTGTCATCCGAAGGAAACCGATGTCGGTATAACACCTATGTTGTTCTTCATGTTTTGCTTCGGTGCAAGGAGATATATCTACCTCCCCACGTTGTAGCTCAAATTTCTCAAGGGGACCCGTTTCTAATCTATGTTGAGACGAAGCAAAATGTTTATTTTCTCCATACTTGCTAGACCATTGCTTGTGATAGCTATACATATATATTTCAAGATATAAGTGTATCCACCAAAAAAATGAAGGTAATAGTTGTAGTTAGTGGATAATGGGGTCCACATCATTTGCCAAAATCATGACTTGTTGTATAGATTTCACCCTCTAATACATATTAGTCACTTAGTGCTTATGCTAGCTTTTCACGTTAGGAACCGACAATTATGAATTATCATATATTCCTTTAAGTAGGTCCCACATGAACATAAGACTAATCTTTATTTGTAATTAAACACACTCCCTCTCATGCAAGTATTGATAATTAATTCCTTCTCGCTACATTACTTGAATATGACCAAAACACGTGGAAGTAAGGCATGAATAGTGGTAATTACTATCTGTCATGCTACAACATTTATTCTCAATTCCTAAACACATTACACGTAGTCCCCACTTCTAATTTATATGCACTCACGTGATTATTTGACTTCTCTAATAATTTTATTAATATAATAATATATAGATGTCTAATTGAGTAGACACTATCACGTGAACTAGCATGGATAATATCAAGAAAACTTAGAAATATTGTCCTCATCCTAAAGTACTACTATTAAAATATTAAATATTAATAAATCATGGTACCATATAAAATCAATACATACACTATTATTTCATTAAAACATCCATGTAAAATTACATATATTTTATCAACTTCTAATTTTGCTAATCTCGTATAAAGAGTATAAATTTTCATACGCTTAATCTTAAAATGGTAAAAAAATAACTTCTATCTTTACAATAAATAAAGAAAATCTCATAAACTTTCTCATATTATGTATATAATTTAAAGCATATTCGGAAGTAGTAATACTAATAACTATATAAAATTATATTTTTCAAACTTTTTACAAAAGATATTTCACTCAAAATAGATGCCATAACAAAATGTATCTAACGATATAAAGGTTGTTAAACTTACGGGTCTTACAATAACATAATCACAAATCCTCTATAACCTCATGAATGGCCTTAATCCCTTGAAATATTACGTTAATGAGGTCTGTATCTTCATTCACGTTTTGAAAAAGTATCTTACTTAAATAAAAAGTTAAGAAAGTCATCTAAATTCATTAAGTAGTCACTTTATCTACACATGTGTCAATCATATGTCATCTTTTTAATAAGATGCCAACACACCTTTTTAAATACACATGTAACCTTTATAGGCAAAATAAGTGTCCCCTCCACCTTATGCATTCATGTCTCCATCCCTTGGCTGCCACCTATTCCTAACCTATGTGAATCATGCCCACATAATAATTAGTCACTAATTAATCTATTAATCTTTCACTAAAATCCAATATTTAACCAATTAGCCACATAATTAATTTCTAGGTCTCATTTCACTTTGAATACTAATATACTTCATATATCTTACTATAATATACTTTATTATCATGGTGATGTTGTATATTGTATAGCTCTAATCCATAAATACAGGGTATTAAAGCTTGGACCGTATTTTATTTCAAAATGTCAAACTTCGACGAAACTCATTTTCTTCAACTCGTTTACCCTCTGACCTTCACGACACTTACTTATCACTTGTTATAAATAGCATAAATACTTATACCCTCAAAAATAGTCTTGTCCTTTAACTTATGTCGATTATCTTATGACAAACCCAACGTACAAAAGTACGGGATGTAACAATGAATTAAGAACTTTTGCTTGCATTTATTAGTTGGTTTCGACATTATGCATGATTTTATGCAAAAGATCTATTTTTGGCTCTCTCTGTAACGTTGTGTCTCTTATTCCTAAGAAATCTTCCTCCATTATATATTTTTTCGGAAAACTCTATTTATAATTAGTTCAACTAGTTAAACCAAAAAACTATAGTAATAAGACTTCAAACATCAAATAGTTTATTTTTTAACTTATATGTATTTACCTTTTTCAAAATTTGTTTGGAGTCAATTTGGTAGAATGGAATGGAAAGAAAATTAAGAAAACCAAACCTTACTACTTCATCTACTACATATTACCTCGTTTGGATAATATTTGGCTAAAACCAAAAACCAGAAAAAAGAAAAACAAAAGAAAAAGCAAAAATAGCTAAAAACAACCAAAAATAAAGTATTTGAAGGCAATTTAGAAAGGATATTTGGAAGTGAAAATTATGTTTAGATATGGATTTTACAAATAAAATAATTGATCTTTTGGGACTAAAAATTATATTTCACTTGAAATGCTTCTCTAACTAATTTTTTCACTTCAAATTTTATATTTTAGGCTAAGGTTGAAATAATAGATAAAATTATAACCAAATATAAATTCTCATCAACGCCTTTTTTAAAAAAAATATTTCTTTAAATTTAACTGTTAGAGTTTACTAAATATTTAACAAACATAAAAAGTACTTAATTTTAACAAACTTAAATGACCAAAATTTGATGGGAGTATTTTTAAATGACCCAAACATAGGAGATTTTTTTATTTTGGGTCAACATATCCAAATTCTTTTGTACGTACCAAATAGTGTTCGGTGACACTTCCCTCTCTTCTCTACCAGCACTAATCGCCGACCTCTTCGTAAGGTCAGTCCCATTAAAATCTCCTTTTATTTTTCCTAGTAGATTGCTTTTAGAACATTGCTCTGATTTTTGGCAAATCTGAAATAGTCCCATCAAAAAGGGTTTATCCAGATTGAACTTTGAATGATTAGAGAACTTCTGAAATAGTTATTGTTATTATTTTTAATTTGCTGATCTCTGAAGGGGTATGAATTTTCTTGAACAAAAAAGCAGGTTAATAGCCAGCACCTCTTTCTGCATAAACCAAAAGATTCTGAAATACAATTAATATTATATATTCATGTGAAGGGCAAGGGCATATAGTTCTAGGCTACATTTATAATCCCACAGTGAAAGTCAATGATTAGTTAGGAATACAAAAATGGGGCATCTTGCCTTCAATTTCACGAACCAAATGCAGACTTAGGGTGAAAAGTGATGCCCCATGCTTGTGGTAGTTTAGACAATGCCAAGGACTAAAACCTTAACACTTATTAAATAGTTAAACTTTTGAATATACCATTCTATTGGATTTAGTAGTAACTGTTTTAAATAATGATTTGAAATGTAAAAAGTGGAATAGTTAGTTGCTATGATGCCAAAATCATGTTGATGTAAAGTCGTATTTGTTTGTCCTAGCAAATTATTAGAGGTAGAAATTTTTTCATTAAAGGAAAGTGGACTTTAGGGTTAACTCAATCTCATAGGCTAGCTCATGAGGTGAGAATTACCTAAAGAGACCAATCTCCCATTCCATGATGGATGTGGGACAAACTCAGCACCCCCGCATGCCTTGGCTTACCAACTAGAGCATAGATGAATAATAAGGGGGCCCCAACATCGGATAAACTAAGAATTATGATCAGTCTGGCTCTGATGTCTCTGATACCATGTAAAGATACGGTCCTTGGGGCTAATTCAACTCTAAAGCTAGCTCATGTGGTGAGGATTGTCTAAGACTATATAAAGTGACTAAATCCCCATTCCACAAGCGGTGTGAGACAAACCCAACATGGTCAAGTATATTTTTTACTTGCAGAAAGGAAAGATAGATTTATTGGGATATGTACTTAATAGCACAAGAAATGTTTTGATCAGAAAAAATTGATCAAATGCGAAGCAAGAATATTTTAATCATGAATATTCAAGAATTTCGTGATAATGTTTCTATATTCTCAAGCCAAGGAGATTCAAAAAATTCTGGTATGGTTATTCATTAGTGGTGTATGAGACCGAAGTTTAGATTCTTCCAGGTGAAATAGAGGGTCAGAGCTCCACTGTGGACTCTATAATAGTTGCCGACAACAGCAACTTCTTGTGAACTTCCGATGAATAAAATCCTTAGAAGGATTTGTTGGCGCAACTTCTGCACTTGTTCTCCTCGGCCATGGCTCTTTGTTGGGTTGGGCAATCCTGGTGATAAATACAGGGGATCGAGACACAGTGTTGGTTTGCTTGATGCATTTGCATAGTCGCTAGGGATTCATACGGAGACAGTACATTGTAAAGCTGTGTTTGGAAAAGGTTTTGTCAATGGTGTTGTTACCAGTTCTTCTTACAAAGCCACAAACTTACATGAATTTGAGCGGTGAATCTGCAGGCCCACTTGCAACATATTACAAGCTCCCTCTCAATCGTGTGGTTGTGTTTCATGATAATATGGATTACCATGTGGAGTTCTTCGTCTTCATCCCAAGGGAGGTCATCACAGCCATAATCGATTGAAGAGCGTGATTTATCATTTTTGTGGAAATCGAGAATTTCCTTGACTGCTAGAGAACGAATTGATGCTACGTTACTTGAAGGAGTACATGCATTGAAGCAGGTCTTATCCAAAGGCTTTTCGAAAGTTCTAAATGCTTCAATATAGACGAGAAGTACGAGCACATAAGGTTGCAGACACTGCCAAGGTGATGTCATGCTTCAAGCTAGGTATTCAATAGCCTCCACGCATCTCTTTACTTGGACTGGCCAGCGTTTCCTCTTTGTCAAATCAAACGAGAAGTCAGGTGTAATGACATACCAAAATCCATGGCCAGATCTTTTGGCCTAAGCACCCCTGGCTGAAATCCTATTTGTGAATGTTACTACCCCTGTTTAGGCAACTATTTTGGGTTTGAAACAGATGGAAGATGATTTTGCTCAAGCTGGAAGTTCAAAGTTGACCTAGTCCATAGTGATTGCTAGGATGCATGAATACCGACTCTTTTAATTCCCTGATTCTCGAATATGGTCTTAGATGTTTTCCTTTATAAACCTGAATATTGCTAGCTTATTCTCCCTGTACCAAATACTTCCCTCCTGCATCCCCTGATGCTCCTAGAAGAAACTTTTGTGTCTCTTTGATGTCTCCCCTTGCTCACTCTCATACTTGGATTAGAAAATAAGCAAAAACAATATATTATTGACTTAAAAAAAGATTCCTCCATGCGAATTGAAGGTAATGAAAGAAAATGAAGGAAAAGATATAGCTAATACAACCCTATCAAAAAACAAAACAGTAACAAGTGCGTTCAAGGTGGTTTTAAAGGCTTAGGGCATTGACTGCAAGAATCATGTGGCAGAGTGAGGAGGTAAGAAGAGATATTAAAAAACGATGGAGAAGCCTGGAAGAGTATAAGAGAACAAAGAAAGAATCTAAGGAGGCGATTAGCGAAGTTAGGTAAATCCTCAGACGAGTTAAAAGAGTTAAACCAAAAGTAAGGGATGTAGGAAGGCAGGAAAGAAATGTTTAAGCTAACACGATTGACAGAGAAAAGGAGCAAAGACTTGAACCAAGTTAAGTACAGAAAAGATGATTTCAACAAGTTTTGACAGGAGACAAAAAGTTCAAAGAAAGATGAAAATGCTATTTTGAGCAATTATTCAATACAAGTTACGAGGGTAACTTTACAAATATTCATGCATTCGGTACAAATAGAAACCTTAACCAAACTTGTAGAATTATATTGAGTGAAGTAAATCATGCCATGAACAACATGAGAGGTAGAAAAGCATGTTATCGAGATGGGATCTATATTGAGGTTCAGGATTCCCTTGTAAAACTTGGAGATATATGTCTTACCAAACTACTCAATGTTCTATTAGGGTGTGCAAAGATGCTAAATAAGTGGATAAAAAGTTGATTCCAATGCATAAACCACAGGAGATATTTGAAGTTGTTGCAAAATTGGGGTGTTAAACTTAGATGGTATACATCAAAGCTCTTGGAAAGAGTGATACACATTTGACTTAGGGATATTATAAGGGTAGAGAGGCAGCTTGAATTGGATCACGGGCAGGTTTATTATAGAGGTTATATTTATATAAAGAAGGTTGATGGAAATTACCAGGGATGAAGGATCTCCGTATGATATTCATGGACTAATAAAAGGTACATGATAAGTGCAGCAAGAGAAGTCTTTTAGAGGGTAATTAAAAGGGTAGTTCAGTGCACAAAACATCCCACGTTCATACAGGGCCCGGACAAGGGTCGCATCCCCAGGGGTGTAATTAAGAAGACATAAATTCATATGTAAATGACATAAATGATATATTTGAAGGAGCGATCACAAGTGTGAGAATGGTTGGAGGAGATATAATGGAAGTTCTCACAACTGTAGTTATACAGGAATAAGTCTTGAGTCTGGACATGCTTACCTTTGTATGAACAAACCAATAGTATACACAATGATGTTCCATGGTACATGCTACTTATGTATTAATTGAAGAAATTAAACGAGGTAGTCTACTAAAAAAGTGGAACTATGAAAAAGAGTAAAGGTTTACGATAAGTAGAGGACAAACACATCTTATCAGCAGACTAACCATCTGTTTTTCTTAACCTACATTGAACATTATGTCAATTATCAAAGGAAAATTATGTCAAGACTGATGAAAAGACCGAGCATCTCAACTAAAACATTACATCTGCTGAAGGTAAATTCTGATTCATTTTAAGAACAAGAGGCCAAGTGGCATAGTTGCAACTATCTATCCCAGTTTGGTGCAATGCTTGATAAAATTGGAAATCTGACCACAAGTTGTTTATCTAATATGTACTGAGGGTTTTCTTCTGTTATTCATGGCCTCTATGGATAGAGCCACAAGAGACATGATTGTTGTATGATTTTGGTTTCCTTTCCTACGAGCTGCTAAACAAATTATGTGTTGAAGTTGTGGATTGAGTCTGTGCATTGTTGGTTTCTTAGATTGTGGTACCAGAGTTGCTATTTGGAAAATATGAATTGTGGATACCAACATCCTGTACCTGATGTATCTGGCCTATAGATGCAGCCATCAACTTCGTGTGGTTTGGCATTTGGAAGGATTTGGCATCTTCCTATTTTTTGCTTCTGAGGAACATATTTGACTGTTATTCCACAGAGTACTGACTACTGGGAGAATGCTCAACGCAATTATCTCTTGCACTGTAGTCTTTTGATGCTTTTAGTATCAGAAAACATGTAAAATGTGTTGGTACATGATGGAGTACACTAATTTTCCGAGGTAGGCTTCGCAGCTCTGAGGGGCCATATGATCAAACTTCATAATTTGAGTGGTGCAGCCTGTGATTATGGTAAAATAAAGTGAATCTGGTTAATAGTAGCAATAGCTGCAGATATGGTTTGTCTGCTATTTCAGTATTTACACAACATCAATCATCATTGTGATGCTGTCTTCTTCAACAATTCAAGCGAAATGTTGGAAATACGTTCCAAACCTCTAAGAATTAGTATAGTAGTAAAATCCCATCAATAAATTCTTTTTTGTTCTTTCTGTGTTTTCTATATCTCTAGTGGTGCATGGTGCAAAAGTTGAATAGAAAGGATTCCTAATTTTTTTTGACATTTCTCTTGGAAATGTGAGGGGACAGCCTTTTTTCATTAGGTCCGGGCATCCAGAATCAGGAATCATCCTATTGCCCATGCATAATTTTTATTTTTTGGTTTGATATGAACATCCTTTTGTTAATTCATTCATTAATTTATTCTGCATTAACTTCTAATCGTCGGAGTTAGGTCAAATTAATCCTAAGAGCGTACAACTAATACATTCCACTTATTACTTTAATTTTATTGGAGACAATCTTTTAGAGAGATATGATATGCTAATATTATTTTTTTGACATATACTTCTTGATATTTCTCAATAATTGTGTCTTATGCCAAGTGAATAAAGTATCATATTTAGCCATATATGTAATAATTTGATGCATACCCTGCACAATTGAAATGGTCCAAATATATCCCTAAGCAATTAAAAAGGTCCAAATATACCCTCACGTGGCTTCCGCCGTTAGTATGAGGGGCATAGTTGGACCTTTTTATATTTGAACCAGAAGATAACGGTGAGGGTATTTAGGGCTCAATAGGTGAATGGAGTGCATTTTTAGAACTTGTCCGATAGATCAGGGGCAGTTTTGGCCGTTTTCTGATATATTTATAATGTGCTTTTGGTGGGTTGGAGACGTAATACTTAGGTCCTACACTTCTTTGATTTGCGCTAGGTTTCTTAGACAGCTTTGTGTTGCAGATCTTGTTTCAAGTAATTTCTTTTGGTTTGCATGTTCTCTTCTTTACCTTCCTTTTTGTTGACAGGCTGGGGAAGGGGGATTGTATTTTGAATTAATGTCGTTGACATATCTCTGCCCCTCCATAGTCTTCTATTTGGTTGCTCTTGGTACGAGTCAATACATGCTTCTCTTCAGTGTCCAGAATTATGTTTTATCAGTTCCATATTCATTCAGCAGGTCAGCAACTAATGGCAAGGCAAAAACATCAACAAGCTGTTCCTGTTCCTAAAACTAAGAAAGGTAATTCGGGTACCTCACTGGTGGACAAGCTGAGTGAAGATAGCTGGATAATAGTCAAGAAGCAGAAAGTCACTATTTTTATCCCTCCCCTACCTGTACTTAAGCAGTCCGTGGTGCACGACGCTGGAGAAAGCCTGCTACATGTACCAACAATTAAACCTACTGATACTCAAACATATCAAGTTGAGATGCATACTGAAGCAGATGTAGTTTGTAAAATGGAGGAGCCAATGTCTTTGGCACCTAAACTTGCTATACCAACAGTTGCCAAAGTAGTTCCTCAATCAATTTGTCAGTTGCCAAGACCATCGAGGCTAATTGAAAGAGAGCGTGTAGAAACCCGACCAGTGCCTAGTTTCAGAACTAATAGAACTATTGGTGTTTGCTCTGCTTCAAAGATTACCAAGCCATCAATTATCGCTGCTGATAGGAGTACGATGATAAATAAAAGAATGAGAGCAATTAATCTTGAGCGCAAGCTTCAAAGTGCTGGAGGCTTGAGAAGTTGGTTGGTTTCTAGGGGCCTTGATCATTTTGTGAACATCTTTAAGAGCAAGAGCATCAACAAGTATCAGTTGGCAAATCTGACCATGGAAAAGCTCAAGGAGATGGGTTCACATGCTGTTGGTCCTCGGAGAAAGCTGATACATGCTATTGACTGCCTTTGTCATCCATTCTGTTTTGAGCATCTGTGATCTCATGAGACGCAATGACCATTGTCAGTGAGATGCTACTACATGGATTACTTCAACCCTAAAAGTTAGTTCCAAACTGATCAGGCATGTGTAATAGAAGTTGTCGATATTTTTTGTAAATTTTCAGATTTTTTTTTTGTGCCACTTGCCTGTAGAAGTATAACACAACAGAATGCTATTGAACCGCTAAACATAAAGATTAACCAAAAAGAAAAAAGAGTGCTGTTGAACCTTGGGCAAACGGGTAGAACTTTGGATAATGAAGCACCTTTGTAAGGACTCCTTCTCAATGTCCATTCACATTTGATGGCTATTTTGGCAAATTGATGAAATATTGGATAATGAAGTACTGTTTATAAGGACTTCATCTCAACATCAATTTGCATTAATGGCTATTTTAATTGAATATTTTTATTAACTCCTCTTGACAAGGCAGGCCCGTGAATCCCGATCGGGATCGCAAGGACTATCATGAATGATAGTGATTGTTGAGCCTTCTGAATATTTCTAAATACTAGAATGCATCGAACTGTGAGGCTCCTAAAGAACATGGAATACTGGTATTCAACAATTCATTATTCACCATACACTTCAGCAACAGAAAGTTGAACATAACTGTGTTTTCTTCCATGCTTTCCCTAAATAAAATAAATCACATGTCTGTAACATTTGGTGAAGATCTGACGTTGGTTATGAAACTCAGGTGTACCACTAGAATGTTATTTTGTGCCTTGCCTCGCCGATGCATGCCAACAATAGCTCCAACACACGATGCGCAGCCATGTGTTGTTGCCAATGCCGACATTGCAAAGCCAAGACAAACCCCGTCAGGCACGAGCAGGGGGTTGGAGTGTAGAAGCGAAGAAGGCGCCACAAGTTAAAGGCACGGGTGCAGCCCACAATAACCGCACGACATTCGACATGTACGGAGCTATTATGCAACACTACTGATAATACCACATGTCGCTTATGCATGGGCAACTCGGCACAATTAGGAGCTAAAGTGTAACTACAATTAGAGGCCCAACGTTTTTATAATCGATTTCTTAAGTAATGCTTTTTCAATTGATAACATAACTAATCGATTTAATCATTTTTGAGACCTTGTTGATCTTATATAAGATTTTATTTATTTCAATTTTAAAAAAATTCTTTTCTTTGAGGCAACTGTCTAAAAATCACTTTTATGTAAATAAGTATATCAATTAAAGTATTACTTGCTACTTGTACTATTTTTCTTAATATTTTTAATTCGAAATATAAGTTTAAACCTGTCACGACCCAATATCCACCTAGTCGTGATGACACCCAACCTAGTGCTAGGTAAGCCTACCATAGAAATAGATAACCCAAGTGAAAGATCAAAACAACAAGTTTTGATCAAAACAATAACTGAATTCTAAACTTTCCAAGGACTGGTAGTGCAAGTTATGAGCCACTATAATTTAGACTTACAAACTGGTATGAAGAATAAATACAATATTTGTTTGAAGTTGGAAGTTAGAAATTCTAAACTACCATGAATAAAAAGTAGATTGAATCTGGAATGCCCAGTCACCACAGGTAGAGTAATCTATCAAATCTCCACAACACTGCAAGCACTAGTCAACACCAGAAAGCCAGGAATCAATGCCCCACACATATGGCAGGACATTTTACACATGCTGGAGCACTACACTCCAAAACTAAGCTACAAAACAGTCAACTGGGAACTACCTTTGCCAGGATGGGTTAAGATCAATACTGATGGAGCATCAAAAGGAAACCCAGGAAGAAGTTCAATAGGTTTTTGTGTAAGAAATGAAGCAGGGGACCTAATATATGCACTTGGCATAGAATGCATAGAGGGAACAAACACAGAAGCAGAGACAACAGCCATTTATGAAGCTTTAAGATTTTGCAGCACTCAATATCATCAACGGCATATGAAAACCACCTTGGTGCATAGCTGATCAGATAGAAGAAATCCTACAACTCAAAAACTCCTTGGGAATAACTGTTTCACACGCACATAGTGTCACGACCCGCCCGGCGGGCCCGCGACACGGGCATCGGACCCTGCTTGCTGAGTACCGGCGAACCCTTCGTCTCAGCTAACTTATTTTCTTTGCTTACTTTCTTATTATTTCAAACAAAAAGATCATTTCATTGGACCTTTCATTGGAGACACACTTCGTGCACATACATACGTACATATATTCGTGGAACGCATTACTGTGTTTTAGACATGAGATTTACAAAACGTATACACATCCTGACACCTGTTCATACATAATTAACAATTTTCTATACACTACTGACATTGTCTAGTGAGCCTCTACAAGAACAGACATTAAACCTCCTATGTCGGAACAGGGCCCCGACATGCCCAAAATGTCTACACAAAATGCATACCAAAATGTGGCAAGTCCGAAGGATGGATCTTGCTATGTCTGCTGAACTGGTGGCCTACTGCGGTGGGGGTGCTCCGTCTGTCACTCTATTAGGACCTGCAGCACGATATGCAGCGTCCACAAAACAAAGGATGTCAGTACGGAAAATGTACTGAGTATGTAAGACATGAAATACAATGTAAGAGTAGTAATATAAGCATCAGGATAGAAACATGTAATCTTGTAGCAACGGAATTGCCTCTGAGGGCAGCTAACCATGACACATAGTAATATTTATGTCCAATTACATACTTCTATTACATCGTTGTTATATCGCCTATTTCCATCATTACAGCGTTATACTTTTAACCTTGTTAGTTTGCCATTTTCAAATACATTTATTACTACCGGATGCATTGCGTAATCGTTACCTTAAACCATTATCAGTGCCTCTGTGGGCTTGTCATTTCCATATACATTTACTGTTACCGAAACCGTTTGCCTACGCGCTACCACACAATCACATACGCCTCCATGGGCTCTTTATCGTCATACGCCTCTGTGGGCTCATATCATACCCGGCCGTACTAGGCTTGGTCATAACATATGCCTCTGTGGGCTCATACCCGGCCATACTAGGCTCGGTCATACGAATGCAATCCTGCACACATATATATACACTTAATACATCGCTAGCTTTTTTATGACTTGTGTTCTTGACTTATTACATTTATTACCCCTTCCTTCTCATATAATTAAGAATACCCCTTTTAACACAACAGTTATAAGACTCAAGGATTTCCGTCAACATCGTTACCATGATGCAAGAATAATCATTCCATAGAGGGAAGAACAACATAAGCAACACTAGCTCCTAAGAATAAAATGTTCTTTGGGGCTTATTCGTGGCATTGTACTCAATAGGAATCGTGCAAAAGAAGGAACGGTATAGTCTCACATACCTGGT
Organism: Nicotiana obtusifolia; assembly: GCA_002018475.1. Lineage (NCBI taxonomy): Eukaryota > Viridiplantae > Streptophyta > Magnoliopsida > Solanales > Solanaceae > Nicotiana > Nicotiana obtusifolia. The sequence goes on from MCJB01000012.1 coordinate 17,289, forward strand.
ACTTATTGCGTCGGTTCTCAAGCTACGTAATTTGACACAATTCTTTAACCTACAATTAAAGAATAGCTCAATGATTACTCACTACGCGTGATAGCTATCATTTACCACAATCTCCTAAATTCATGTGGTGGTTCTCTACACCCTTCCTTCCCTAAACCCGTTAAACGTATTTACAGCACATGCAACCCAATTACAACCCCTAGTAAGCATGACCCATTCCGTTTAACCTCACTCATTTCAATTTCATGGCTTCTAGTCATACTCCGCTAAGTTCTTACAGACATGCAACCCCATATCATGAATGTTTAAGGGAAAACCACTTGAAAGGGAGTAGTAGCTTACCTTGCATGTGAACTATTTGACCCTCTTTTTCAATTCCTCAATTTCTAGGTCTTTGCCTCCAATGGGGTTCGTAGGAGGGGAAAACTCAGCTAGGGTTTCCTTTAGCTCTTCAATTTCTTGCTTCCCTTCTTCAATTTAGAGTTTGGAAGAGAGGGATTTGGTTGTTTTGATGTGAGGGCTTTGAGAGGGGTCGTTAGGGGCTTTCTACTATGCTTGGACTCAGAAAAATGAAGAAGGGACGGGTTTGGATCCCTTTTATAGGCCTGGCAATAAGTGGCACACGTACCTGACAAATTTCAGGTTTGCGATCGCATACCCACCGCAAACAGGGTATGCGGCTCGCATTCTGGTCGCAAATCTCACCCCAGAAATCTGTTGCATTATGCGGCACAGAAGGGCCAGATTTGCGGTTCGCATTTTCAACAATGCGATCGCATTCTGGTCGCATTTTAGACATTGAGTCAGCCCAGAACTCTGTTCCATTCTGCGATTGAGAGTGTCATGTTTGCGGTCCGCATTTGCATTATGCGGTTCGCATAGTGACCGCATATATGACACAATTTCAGCCCAAAACTCTGTCGCAGTTTGCGACCCTGATGTTAGATATGCGGTCCGCATTTATGCTTTGCGGTCCGCATATCTGATGCAATATTAAAACGCGGAAAAAACAAAAGATAGAATTAAGACGCTCAATGAACTATCAAGGCAACAAGTAGGAACTAGTCTACTTACTTTCTTGATGAAGTCACGGAGTACCTATACTATACGAACAACCCTCAAGACAACAATGGCCTTGCAAACTGTTCGATCAAACAAAGGAACAAGTTCAATTTTGAATCACACCAAAATTGGACAAGTTAATTCACACGATTTTGGGAGCAATGTGCTGCCGTTTTTTGATTGATAATAATGACAAAAAGTATTAAAAATAATGAAGTGTTTAGGCTTATATAGAATGAGCCTTTAGCTAAATCAACTAGGAAAAGATAACTAGTTAACCTAAATCAACTAGGAAACAACTAATTAACAAAAAGGCCACAATTTGCCTAAGTTTAAGAAACAGTCACGTAGGACCAAACAAGTAAGAATTAATGTCTTAAATAACTACACAATAATACAACATAAACAGAAATGTACATCTTCAACACAAGATTCGTCCCATAGTAAGATTTATGGATGCTTGGATCTTCTCCAAGGCTAACCAACGCCTTTTCTTGTCTTGTTCATAGATGGCATTGATAGCACTTGATCAAATTTATTTGCATCATTGGGTCCCCCCCTTTCCTTTTCCAACACAAATTAGCCCTTCCTCTCTTTGTCCAAATACAATTTCAACTCCTTGAAACATCTCCCTTTTGGATTGGGAGTTGTTTCCTTCTTGGACTAGAATTAGAGTTTCCTATTCTCCTCCTCAAATTCGGCCTCCCTAACACTTCTTAGGCCCTCTCCCACGTTTTTCAACCAAAATATTCAAGAACAACAAATTAAAGTTCAAAAACTTCAAGAATTCAAGGCAATCTCGTTAGGAACATTTGAGGATTCAAGAACCTCTTCAAAAACAACGTAAAACTCTTCAAGAACTTCAATTTTAATTCCAAGAACTTCAAGATTTTCAAGATTCAATCGTGCAACTTCAAGAATTTCAACTAGAGTTTCAAGATTTCAAGAGTATCGGTTTCTAACGATCAAGAACTTCACGAATCGGTTCAAGAACGTTTCTTTAGCAATCTATCTTCTAGACTTCAATCCCTAGATGATTTAACGACTTCAACCAACAACAATTTTCGGTTTTTCTTTCTTCTCTTTTTTTTTCACGTTTTTTTTCTTCTTTTTTTTCACGTTTTTTTTTTTTGTATAAATCAAAAACGAAATTAAAGATAGAACCTAAACTAAGGCACGAAGAACAGGATTGGGATTGTAAGAACAAACCCTTTCCAAGCTCTGATACCAACTGATGCAATATTAAAACGCGGAAACAAGAAAACAAAAGATAGAATTAAGACGCTCAATGAACTATCAAGACAACAAGTAGGAACTAGTCTACTTACCTTCTTGATGAAGTCACGGAGTACCTATACTATACGAACAACCCTCAAGACAACGATGGTCTTGCAAACTGTTCGATCAACCAAAGGAACAAGTTCAATTTTGAATCACACCAAAATTGGACAAGTTAATTCACACGATTTTGGGAGCAATGTGCTGCCGTTTTTTGATTGATAATAATGTCAAAAGGTATCAAAATAATGAAGTGTTTAGGCTTATATAGAATGAGCCTTTACCTAAACCAACTAGGAAAAGAATAACTAGTGAACCTAAATTAACTAGGAAACAACTAATTAACAAAAAGGCCACAATTTGGCTAATTTAAAGAATAGTCACGCAAGACCAAACAAGTAAGAATTAATGTCTTCAATAACTACATAATAATACAATATAAACACAAATGTACATCTTCAATACAAGATTCGTCCATAGCAAGATTTATGGACGCTTGGATCTTCTCCAAGGCTAACCAACGCCTTTTCTTGTCTTGTTCATAGATGGCATTGATAACACTTGATCAAATTTATTTGCATCATTGGGTCCCCCCCTTTCCTTTTCCAACACAAATTAGCCCCTCCTCTCTTTGTCCAAATATAATTTCAACTCCTTGAAACATCTCCCTTTTGGATTGGGAGTTGTTTCCTTCTTGGACTAGAATTAGAGTTTCCTATTCTCCTCGTCAAATTCGGCCTCCCTAACACTTCTTAGGCCCTCTCCCACGTTTTTCAACCAAAATATTCAAGAACAACAAATTATAGTTCAAAAACTTCAACAATTCAAGGCAATCTCGTTAGGAACGTTTGAGGATTCAAGAACCTCTTCAAGAACAACGTAAAACTCTTCAAGAACTTCAATTTTAATTCCAAGAACTTCAAGATTTTTAAGATTCAATCGTGCAACTTCAAGAATTTCAACTAGAGTTTCAAGATTTCAAGATTATCGGTTTCTAACGATCAAGAACTTCACGAATTAGTTCAAGAACGTTTCTTTAGCAATCTATCTTCAAGACTTCAATCCCTAGATGATTTAACGACTTCAACCAACAACAATTTTCGGTTTTTCTTTCTTCTCTTTTTTTTTCACTTTTTTTTTCACGTTTTTTTGTTTGTGTAAATCAAAAATGAAATTAAAGATAGAACCTAAACTAAGGCACGAAGAACAGGATTGGGATTGTAAGAACAAACCCTTTCCAAGCTCTGATACCAACTGATGCAATATAAAAAGCGGAAACAAGAAAACAAAAGATAGAAGCAAGACGCTCAATGAACTATCAAGACAACAAGTAGGAACTAGTCTACTTACCTTCTTGATGAAGTAACGGAGTACCTATACGATACGAACAACCCTCAAGACAACAATGGTCTTGCAAACTGTTCGATCAAACAAAAGAACAAGTTCAATTTTGAATCACACCAAAATTGGATAAGTTAATTCACACTATTTTGGGAGCAATGTGCCGGTTTTTGATTGATAATAATTTCAAAAGGTATCAAAATAATGAAGTGTTTAGGCTTATATAGAATGAGCCGTTACCTAAATCAACTAGGAAACAACTAATTAACAAAAAGGCCACAATTTGGCTAATTTAAAGAATAGTCACGCAGGACCAAACAAATAAGAATTAATATCTTC
>MCJB01000013.1:0-32315 GCA_002018475.1 Nicotiana obtusifolia
TGCGGTCCGCATTGTAGAAATGCGACCGCATCTTGCATTGCATTTTCTTCCTTCAGTAGACTTCATGCTTAGTTTGCGGTTACTTCTGCGGCTCAAAAACAGGTTATGTGATAGCAGATGAGACCGCATTTTTGACGTTGAACTTTGCCCAAAAATCTGTTTTGATCTGCGATCTCGGTGTGAAACATGCGGCTCGCATGTGGGTTTTGCGATAGCATATCCACATTTGCGATGCCTTTTTGGTCTTTTCTTGTCTTTTTGTGGCTTTTTGAATTCTTTTCCATGCTCTTAGGTCCTTACGCCTCATACACTACAAAAATACTAAAATTACATAAGTACAAAGGGAAATTGCATTTAAAACAAGCTAAAATCTAAGCAATTAGTATCAAATGTGCCGAAATTCTCCGGCACATCAACGACGAGTGTTTTCGTGCTGTGAGGATGAGTGACATGAACGACGGCTGTTTCCATGCTATGACGTCGGGAGATATTGCACGGCTGGTGCCTCCGTGCTATGAGGTTGAGAGATATTGCTCGACGTATGCTTCTGTGCGGTGACTTTGAGGTATAGTTCATGACGTGTGCTTTTGTGCCATAAGGGTGAGTGATATATGTACGACGAGTGTTTTCGTGCTATTTGATATAATGACTTGTACTCATTTTTTTGTTTATACGAATTTGTGGACTCGACTATGTTGTTTCATGGTTATAGTTTTATTATGTTGGACTTGAGTTGTGGAGAGATGTTTGGTTCTGAAATTTTTAGAAACAAGATGAATATTTCCCCAGTTGATCGTTTCATTATTTCTCGTACTTTCTCTTATTATGCATCTTGTTATTCTCTTGTTCATTCTCTTGCTTATTAACTGTGATATGCCGGGTAATTTCGGCACATTTTGATACTATTTGCTTAAAGTCTAACTTGTTTTACTTGTTAATTCTCGTGATATTTATGTAATTTTAGTGTATTTGCAGAATAACAAGTGTCAAGACCCTGAAGAACAGAAAAGAGTGCAAAAAGTTAGCTGAAGCCAAGAAAAGAGGTTAAGAGCATCGCATCGGTAGAAATGCGGTCGCAGAATGGATATGCAAATCGCATAGTCTACAAGTAGATCGCAGATGAAGACAGAACCTTAAACCAATCGTCATGTTGGGAATGCGGTCGCAAATGTACCGCAAAACAGGAATGCGAACCGCGAATTGGCCTGGTGGAATTGCAAACATGAACAGAGTTCTGGGGGAAAATTAGTGTGAAGAATGCGATTGCATTCTGCGATCGCATATTCAAAATGCGAAGCGCAAACCAAGATAAGACCAGAGCAAACTGACTGGTGTGATTTGCGACGGATGATGTTGATTTGCGAACCACATTCCTGTTCTGCGACAGGAATGCGGTTTGCATTATTTCAACTAGGGTAAAGCTGTCCGACATTTGCCTCGGGTTTTGGGCCTCTATAAATAGGTTTTATAGGGTTTTGTGAAGTCATTCTTGTCAGAACTTAGAGTAGAAAGTACGGCACTTGGATAATTTTGAATTCTTAGACGCTTTGGTGATTGAAAACCTTCTATTTTTGTAAGATGACATCAATTATTCTTCCTTGTTCTTTAATTATCAGTATGTGTAGCTAAACTCAAACACTGAGGTTGTGAACCATAGATGGGTAGAATGTTGTCGATATCTTGATATTGAATTCGAATTCCGAAGGGAACTTGATATTTATTTGTTTCTTGTTCGTGAATTACTCGTTAATGGTTGCAAACATTAATGAAAGCCAATTAACTCTAACTTATCTTGGAAAAGTGAGATAGAGTTTGGTAGAAATAAATAACAAAAATTCAAGGCTTTAAACCTTGTTTAGCGAAGCCACTTAGGAATAAGTAGGTTTTAATTTGGCGATTAATTGGTTGTTCTTAAGATTGACTCTTTTGTATTCGGGAGAATCGTAAGAGGATACATTATCCAAATATTGGGAAATATTGGGTAGTGAGTTAGACATCAATTGCATATCAAGAAAGGAATTCAATATTAGTATCAAGGACATTCTACTACATTAAAGGGGGCACAACCTTGGTTTCTCAAATTCATAGTTCACACTGTCCTACTATAAACATTAGTTTTAAATTTTTGCTTTCCTTATTTATTCAATACTTATTTACTTTATTTGGCGCACTTGATAGAATTACGACTTAGTAGAGTATTACATTAATTGGACAATAGTTTCACGCCTATTCCCTGTGGGATTCGACCCCAACCTTGTTGGGTTACTATATTTGACATCGATCGCTTACACTATTATTAAGGTGTAATTTGACGCCGTTACCGGGGAATACGGTTTTGAAATTTCTAATTAGTGTATACTTCAATATACGTCTAATTCCATTTGATTACACACTGTTTGTTTTGGTTGTTGTAGACAGGAAGATATGGCAAACCATGAAGAAGATGTGGAGGTGGAGCAGGAAGAAAATCCGTTTGCTGATATTGAAGAATATATAGAGGACACAAATGCTATAGTACCTCCGACTATAGGTGCTGCTACATTCAAGGTAGAACATGGAGTGATTTTGATGCTGAAAGCGGAAGGATACTTCAGAAACTCTACTGATGATGATCCAACGCAGCACCTCAGGAATTTCTTGGGTGTTTGTGCGACGCACAAGCAAAATAATGTCTCTGACGATGCATTAAGGCTGAGATGCTTTAAGTATTGTTTAGCTGATGATGCAAGGAAATGGCTTCAAAATCTTCCTCCGAATTCCATCCGTTCATGGCCTGAAGTTGTCCGAGCATTCTTGTCGAAGTGGTTTCCACAAAGCAAGAAATCTGAGCTCAGAGATAAGATATTCTTCTTTAAGCAACTACCTGGCGAACAACTACATGAAGTGTGGGAGCGCTTCAAGTTGTATTTGGTGAGGTCTCCAAACCATGGCTTTCCCGATTCCATCTTGCTGGAGAAATTCTACATGGGTTTGGACCCTATGAACCAATCAATAGCGAAGAATGCTGCTGCTGGTTCTTTCATGGATAAAACCTTCGCTAGAGTAACTCAAATTTTGGATAAAATGGCAAAACACAATCAAGATTGGCATTTTGAGGATACAACAAGTGGTATTACAATTGGGTCTCCTTCTATGAATAACTTGATCAAGGAAAATCAAGAATGAGACCAAGTGATTGCTGAACTTGCCACAAATATTAATGTATTGACGAAGCTGTTCACAGAAAATCAGAAGAAGAAAGTCAATGTAGTGGAGAATGTACAACCAGTGCAAAGTGATGAATATGAAGAGGCTAATTACGTCAACAATTCTTAGGGAGGTTATCAAAGGCAACATTATCAGGGTCAAGGGCCGCAAAATCATTGGAGACCAAACCCGCAAGGGCAAGGTCACCAACAATGGCGAAATGACCAAAGTGGCCCCAATCAAGGAAATTGGAACAGCAATAATAATTTTTCAAACCGAAGTTCCAACCCTTATGTTCCTCCGAAAGGTCAGTATTCAAATCAGGTATCCTCAAGTGAATCCAAGTTGGAGAGTATGCTCGAGAGGATATTACAGAACCAAGAAAAGTCAGATAATTCCATGAAAAACATGACTGAATTGGTTGGCTCTCACACCGCAGCGATTCAAAATTTGGAATTGCAAATGAGGGATCTCTCTCGTGAACAATACCCACAACAGAAGGGAACACTTCCTAGCGACACGATTGCGAATCCTAAGGGGAGTGGAAGTTGCCCAACTGCTCGTATTATGGCTGTCACGACCAGGAGCGGTAAGACATTGCAGGGGAGAGATGAGCAAGCAGTCGATGCTGAAGAACTTCAAAAAGAAGTCGAAGTTGAAAAAGATAATGTTGCTGAGGTAAATGAAAATCCAGAAATTGTGCTGAACCGAGATGAGACTCAGGAAGGGATAAAGGATAAGGCAGAAGGAACATCAACCGTTCTTCCGCAAATTCCTAGAACCCCTCCTCCTTTTCCTCAGAGACCTGCGAGAAGAATTGACGATAGCAAGTTTGAGGAGTTTTACGACATTCTCAAGCAATTATCAGTTAATATACCTTTCGTGGAGGCTTTCCAAGAAATGCCAGGGTTTGCCAAGTATCTAAAGGATCTGATTACGAAAAAGAGAACCACCAGGAATGAGGTGGTAAATATGACTCACAGGGTTAGCTCTATCATAGCTACAAATCTAATCCAAAAGAAAGAGGACCCAGGAGCATTTACTATTTCATGCACTATTGGAGTGCGCGACTTTGCTAAAGCTTTGTGTGGCAATGGGGCCAGCATTAATCTAATGCCTCTAGCCATCTACAAACAAGCTGGGCTAGGAATGCCGAGGCCGACAAGCATGAGGTTGCAGATGGCTGACCGATCTATCAAAAGACCAGTTGGTATTGTGGATGATGTAATAGTAAAAGTTGGAAAATTTAATATTCCAGCCGATTTTGTGATCCTTGATTGTGCTATAGACAAGGAAATCCCTATCATATTGGGGAGACCATTCTTAGCTACTGGAAGGGCTCTTATGGACTCGGAGCATAATGAAATAAAGTTTCGGGTAAACAACGAAGAAGTCACTTTTCAAGCTAGTAAGGGAATGAAGTTGCCAACCGAGTATGAGAACATTTCACTAATTGGCATTGTTGATGAAGTCGATGAGGCTATTGAAATGAAGATGGAAGAGCAATGCTTAGGTGAAGCACTGGCAACAATATTGGTGAATTTTGATGGTAATGATATGGAAGGCTTTATCTCCAGCGAAGCCATCCATTATTGAACCACCTCAATTAGAGCTCAAGCCGCTTCCTTCGCATTTGAGGTATAAATTCCTTGGTTTGAATAATACTTTACCGGTAATTGTTTCTTCGTTGTTGAATGATGTGCAGGTAGAACAGTTGCTGCAAGTTTTGAAGGAACACAGACAAGCCATCGGATAGACAATTGCTGACATTCGGGGAATTCCTACCGGAATATGTGAGCAAAAGATTCAACTAGAAAATGGGACAAAACCGAGTGTGGAGCACCAGAGACGGCTGAATCCAGCAATGCAAGAAGTAGTGAAAAAAGAGATAATCAAATGGCCGGATGCAGGGGTTGTCTATCCCATTGCCGATAGTTCGTGGCTGAGTCCAGTGCAATGTGTGCCAAAGAAAGGAGGCATGACGGTGGTCAAGAACGAAAGAACGAGCTGATTCCAACAAGGACAGTAACCGGATGGCGAGTACGCATGGATTACAGAAAACTCAATAGTGCCACATGCAAGGACCATTTCCCTATGCCTTTTATTGATCAAATGCTTGATCGGCTAGCCCGAAAGTCCTTTTATTGCTTCCTCGACGGATACTCCGGGTACAATAAGATAAATATAGCTTTGGAGGATCAGGAGAAGACAACGTTCACATGCCCATATGGAACATTCGCCTTCAGTCGAATGCCATTCGGATTGTGCAATGCTCCAGCTACCTTCCAGCGATGTATGATGTCAATTTTTTCTGATATGGTGGAGGATTTCCTTGAAGTCTTTATGGATGATTTTTCGGTAGTCGGGGAAACATTTGAGCAATGCTGAAGAATCTCAAACAAGTGCTAAAACGATGCGAAGAAACAAACCTTGTACTCAATTGGGAAAAATGCCACTTCATGGTGGATGAAGGTATTGTTTTAGGGCATAATTCCAGGAATGGTATAGAGGTGGATAAGGCTAAAATTGAGATCATCTCCAAGCTCCCTCCACCCACATCAGTAAAAGGTGTCCGTAGCTTTTTAGGCCATGCTGGATTCTACAGGTGGTTCCTTAAAGATTTCTCAAAGATTGCACACCCAATGTGTAAACTCTTAGAGAAAGATGCCAAGTTCGTCTTTGATGAAAAATGCCTCACTGCTTTTGAAGAACTGAAAACGAAGCTCACCACGGCACCTATCATTTTCACACCTGATTGGTCGTTGCCTTTTGAGCTTATGTGCGATGCTAGCGGTGTAGCTATCGGAGTGATGCTGGGGCAGAGACACAACAAAATTCTTCACCCAGTATACTATGCTAGCAAGACGCTTAATGGGGCACAAATGAATTACACTTTAACTGAGCAGGAACTGTTAGCTATTGTGTATGCATTCGAGAAGTTCCGTGCACATCTATTGGGCTCCAAAGTGATTGTGTATAGAGATCATGTTGCTCTCAGTTATTTGATGGCGAAGAAAGATGCTAATCCACGACTAATCCGATCGGTGTTACTGCTGCAAGAGTTTGAGTTCGAAGTTATGGATCGCAAGGGAATGCAAAACCAAGTGGCAGATCACTTATCTAGACAGGAAGAATCAGGGAGACAAAAAGAAGAGCTGGAGATAAATGACTCATTTCCAGATGAACATATACTGATGGTATCAAATTCATTTGCACCATGGTATGCAGACATCACCAACTACATTGTCAGCGATCTTATCCCGGAAGGGTTAGAATCATAACAACGGAAGAAGTTCTTGAGGGATTGTCGAAATAATTATTGGGAAGAACCATTCTTATTCCGTGTCTGTGCTGATAACATAATCCGAAGATGCGTACCTGAGGAAGAGATGCTACAGATTCTGAAAGCGTGCCATGACTCACCAGTTGGGGGTCATCATGGGGGTAACAGAACAGCTGCAAAGATTTTGGAGTGTGGGTATTACTGGCCGACTATTTATCAGGATGCTAATCAGCTGGTGAAGTCTTGCGACCAATGCCAACGACAGGGCCGAATCTCGAGGAGGCATGAGATGCCTATGAAATTTGTTATGGAAATCGAATTATTCGATGTTTGGGGTATTGACTTCATGGGCCCTTTCGTAAGCTCATGTGGGATAAAATACATCCTAGTGGCTGTGGACTATGTATCCAAATGGGTAGAAGCCGTTGCCTTACCAAACAACGAAGCTCAGAGTGTGACCGTGTTTCTAAAGAAGAATATTTTCACCTGGTTTGGCACCCCGAGAGCCATTATCAGCGATGGAGGGTCACACTTCTGTAACAGAGTGTTTAAAGGTCTCCTCGACAAGTATGGGGTTAAGCATAAGGTTGCCACACCTTATCATCCACAATCGAGCGGCCAAGTTGAAGTATCCAATAGGGAGATCAAAAGCATCCTGTCTAAGACGGTGAACGCAAATAGGACTGATTGGTCAAGAAAGTTAGATGATGCTCTATGGGCATATCGTACAGCTTACAAGACTCCTATCGATACATCCCCGTATCGGTTAGTCTTTGGAAAGGCGTGCCATTTACCCATTGAACTCGAGCATAAGGCTATGTGGGCCTTAAAGAGATTAAACATAGACTGGGCGGAGGCCGGAGCTTTAAGGCTGGCACAGTTGAATGAAATGGAGGAATTCCGGTTTCATGCTTATGAGAGTGCAGCAGTTTATAAAGAACGAATGAAATTCGTCCATGACAAAGATCTTGAAAAGAGAATTTAAGGTAGGGGACCTGGTGTTGCTATTCAATTCAAGACTCAAATTATTTCCGGGGAAGCAGAAGTCCAAATGGTCAGGACCATTTAAAGTTGTCGATGTCTCCCCGTTTGGAGTTGTTGAATTAGCATCGGAAGATGGGCTTCTGACCTTCAAGGTTAATGGGTAGAGAATCAAGCACTACTTGGGTGTAGATGGAGAAAAACATGTGGTAGAGCAGCTGGCTCTAAAAGATGATCAAATCCCAACTACAGAATGATTGCAGAGGCATCCTAGCATCGTCGTGCCGCGACGTAAAATCAAGCGCTTCATGGGAGGCAACCCATGTGTGGTATCATTAGCTTTTGTCTATGTTGTACTTTTATTTATTTAGAATTCAATAGTACATTTGTACTTAGGTCTATTTGAAGGGTTTTCGAATGCAGGAATGTGATGAAAGGACACACGAATTGAAGAGGAGTGTTTGAAACTGCAGAAAAACATCAAGGTNATATGACTCACAGGGTTAGCTCTATCATAGCTACAAATCTAATCCAAAAGAAAGAGGACCCAGGAGCATTTACTATTTCATGCACTATTGGAGTGCGCGACTTTGCTAAAGCTTTGTGTGGCAATGGGGCCAGCATTAATCTAATGCCTCTAGCCATCTACAAACAAGCTGGGCTAGGAATGCCGAGGCCGACAAGCATGAGGTTGCAGATGGCTGACCGATCTATCAAAAGACCAGTTGGTATTGTGGATGATGTAATAGTAAAAGTTGGAAAATTTAATATTCCAGCCGATTTTGTGATCCTTGATTGTGCTATAGACAAGGAAATCCCTATCATATTGGGGAGACCATTCTTAGCTACTGGAAGGGCTCTTATGGACTCGGAGCATAATGAAATAAAGTTTCGGGTAAACAACGAAGAAGTCACTTTTCAAGCTAGTAAGGGAATGAAGTTGCCAACCGAGTATGAGAACATTTCACTAATTGGCATTGTTGATGAAGTCGATGAGGCTATTGAAATGAAGATGGAAGAGCAATGCTTAGGTGAAGCACTGGCAACAATATTGGTGAATTTTGATGGTAATGATATGGAAGGCTTTATGGAGTCGGTGAATGCGTTAGAAGGTCGTGGTTCTTATTCATATACTCCACCAAAACTGTCCCTAGATTTGGAGAATAGAGCTACACCTCCAGCGAAGCCATCTATTATTGAACCACCTCAATTAGAGCTCAAGCCGCTTCCTTCGCATTTGAGGTATAAATTCCTTGGTTTGAATAATACTTTACCGGTAATTGTTTCTTCGTTGTTGAATGATGTGCAAGTAGAGCAGTTGCTGCAAGTTTTGAAGGAACACAAACAAGCCATCGGCTGGACAATTGCTGACATTCGGGGAATTCTTGCCGGAATATGTGAGCATAAGATTCAACTAGAAAATAGGACAAAACCGAGTGTGGAGCACCAGAGACGGCTGGATCCAGCAATGCGGGAAGTGGTGAAGAAAGAGATAATCAAATGGATGGATGCAGGGGTTGTCTATCCGACTGCCGATAGTTCGTGGGTGAGTCCAGTGCAATGTGTGCCGAAGAAAGGAGGCATGACTGTGGTCAAGAACGAAAAGAATGAGCTGATTCCAACAAGGACAGTAACCGGATGGCGGGTATGCATGGATTACATAAAACTCAATAGTGCCACATGCAAGGACCATTTCTCTATACCTTTTATTGATCAAATGCTTGATCGGCTAGCCGGAAAGTTCTTTTATTATTTCCTCGACGGATACTCCGGGTACAATCAGATCAATATAGCTTTGGAGGATCAGGAGAAGACAACATTCACATTCCCATATGGGACCTTCGCTTTCAGTCGAATGCCTTTCGGATTGTGTAATGCTCCAGCTACCTTCCAGAGATGTATGATGTCGATTTTTTCTGATATGGTTGAGGACTTCCTCGAGGTCTTTATGGATGATTTTTCGGTATTCGGGGAAACATTTGAGCAATGCTTGAAGAATCTCAAACAAGTGCTAAAGCGATGCGAAGAAACAAACCTTGTACTCAATTGGGAAAAATGCCACTTCATGGTGGATGAAGGTATTGTTTTGGGGCATAAAATTTCCAGGAATGGTATAGAGGTGGATAAGGCTAAAATTGAGATCATCTCCAAGCTCCCTCCACCCACATCAGTAAAAGGTGTCCGTAGCTTTTTGGGGCACGCTGGATTTTACCGGCGGTTCATTAAAGACTTCTCAAAGATTGCACACCCAATGTGTAAACTCTTAGAGAAAGATGCCAAATCTGTCTTTGATGAAAGATGCCTCGCAGCTTTTGAAGAACTGAAAATGAAGCTTACCACGGCACCTATTATTGTCACACCTAAGTGGTCATTGCCTTTTGAGCTCATGTGTGATGCTAGCGGTGTAGCTATTGGAGTGATGATGGGACAGAGACACAAAAAAATTATTCACCCAGTATACTATGCTAGCAAGACACTTAATGGGGAGCAAATGAATTACACTGTAATCGAGCAGGAACTGTTAGCTATTGTGTATGCATTAGAGAAGTTCCGTGCATATCTATTGGGCTCCAAAATGATTGTATATACAGATCATGCTGCTCTCCATTATTTGATGGCGAAGAAAGATGCAAAGCCATGACTAATCCGATGGGTGTTGCTGCTGCAAGAATTCGATTTCGAAGTTAGGGATTGCAAGGGAACACAAAACCAAGTGGCAGATCACTTATCTAGATTGGAAGAATCAGGGAGACAAAGAGAAGAGCTGGAAATAAATGACTCATTTCCAGATGAACATATACTGATAGTATCAAATTCATTTGCACCATGGTATGCAGACATCGCCAACTACATTGTCAGCGATCTTATCCCGGAAGGGTTGGAATCATACCAACGGAAGAAGTTCTTGAGGGATTGTCAAAATTATTATTGGGAAGAACCATTCTTATTCCGTGTCTGTGCTGATAACATAATTCGAAGATGCGTACCTGAAGAAGAGATGCTACAGATTCTGAAAGCGTGCCATGACTCACCAGTTGGGGGTCATCATGGGGGTAACAGAACAGCTGCAAAGATTTTGGAGTGTGGGCATTACTGGCCGACTATTTATTAGGATGCTAATCAGTTAGTGAAGTCTTGCGACCAATGCCAACGATAGGGCCCAATCACGAGGAGGCATGAGATGCCTATGAAATTTGTTATGGAAATCGAATTATTCGATATTTGGGGTATTGACTTCATGGGCCCTTTCGTAAGCTCATGTGGGATGAAATACATCCTAGTGGCTGTGGACTATGTATCCAAATGGGTAGAAGTCGTTGCCTTACCAAACAACGAAGCTCAGAGTGTGACCGTGTTTCTAAAGAAGAATATTTTCACCCGATTTGGCACCCCGAGAGCCATTATCAGTGATGGAGGGTCACACTTCTGTAACAGAGTATTTAAAGGTCTCCTCGACAAGTATGGGTTTAAGCATAAGGTTGCCACACCTTATCATCCACAGTCGAGCGGCCAAGTTGAAGTATCCAATTGGGAGATCAAAAGCATCCTATCCAAGACGGTGAACGCAAATAGGACCGATTGGTCAAGAAAGCTAGATGATGCTCTATGGGCATATCGTACAGCTTACAAGACGCCTATCGGTACATCCCCGTATAGGTTAGTCTTTGGAACGGCGTTCCATTTACCCGTTGAACTCGAGCATAAGGCTATGTGGGCCTTAAAGAGATTGAACAGGGACTGGGCGGAGGCCGAAGCTCCAAGGCTGTCACATTTAAATGAAATGGAAGAATTCCGACTTCACGCTTATGAAAGTGCTGCAGTTTATAAAGAACGAATGAAATTCGTCCATGATACAAAGATCCTGAAAAAATAGTTTAAGGCGGGGGACCTGGTGTTACTGTTCAATTCAAGACTCAAATTATTTCCGGGGAAGCTGAATTCCAAATGGTCAGGACCATTTAAAGTTGTCGATGTCTCCCCGTTTGGAGCTGTTGAATTAGCATCGGAGGATGGGCTCCGGACTTTCAAAGTTAATGGGCAGAGAATCAAGCACTACTTGGGTGTAGATGGAGAAAAACATGTGGTAGAGCAGCTGGCTCTAAAAGATGATCAAATTCCAACTACAGAATGATTGCAGAAGCACCCTAGCATCGTCGTGCCGCGACGTTATGTTGTATTTTATTGGTCTATGTTGTATTTTTATTTATTTAGAATTCAATATTACATTTGTACTTAGGTCTATTTGAAGGGCTTTCGAATGCAGGAATGTGATGAAAGGATACACGAATTGAAGAAGAGCGTTTGAAACTGTAGAAAAACATCAAGGTGAAAAATGCTGCACAAATGCGATCGCATTTGAGATTGTGAACCGCATTTGTGCCGAAAACTGAAGCAGAAACTTGAGCAACCATGTTGGGAAAAAATGCGAAGAAGCTCGAAGATTTGCGGTTTGCATTTGAGTTATGCGAACCGCATTCTCACCGCAAACAGAGAAAGAGAATTCAGCTCACAAGTCGGATGAAAATGCGGTGGAAGCTTCTAATTTGCGGTTCGCATTTGAGTTATGCGAATCGCATTCTAACCGCAAACAGAGATAGAGAATTCAGCTCACACGTCTGGTGAAAATGCGGTGGATGCTCCTAATTTGCGGTTCGCATTTCAATTATACAGAACTTTAAGCGTCGCATAAGTGCCAGGTACGTGTTCACATTTCATCTTGTTCTAAAGCCTTCAATCTAAGTATAGAAAAAAAAAACACACAAACAAACAAAAAAATACAAAAAGACAAGAGAAGACGGAACCAGAGAAGACATCCGACGAACATCATCGGAAAAGTGAAAGTGCCGGTCCAAGACAACCTTTAACCTAAAAGCTACAATCTTCTTCCCAAGGTATGTGCACTCTTTGCTTCACCTTAAAATTCTTATTTCGAAAACCTAGGGTTTATTGTTCAGTAAAGATGTTCAAAGTCGTTGGAATGGAAATAGAAATCTAGGGTTTTCTTGCTTAAGGGGAGCATATGCGAAGATATTTGAAGGTATTTGCGATCCACAAACTCAATATGTGGACCGCAATTTGATCGCATCCCTAAACCCAGATCTATGAGGATGACGACATTTGCGGTCATTCTGCGATCGCATAGTCGATATGCGGACCGCAGAGCCACCGCAAACAAGGCCAGAACGTTTGGTTAACATTGGTGAAGGATGCGGTTGAAATGCGATCGCATATCATGCTTTGCGATGAGTATGCGATCGCACTTGTGTGTATCTACCAGGCTTAAGGTCAAAGACGATCTGCGATAGATTTGCGGTTCGCATAGTTGTTATGCGGTTCGCAAAAATCCACCACATACCACCCTCTACCTGTCACACAAAAGAATGCGACGTGTTTGCGGTTCGCATAGTGGTTATGCGACCGCAAACCACGCCGCATTTTTGTAATTCTTTGGTCATTTCTCCTGTTCTTTTTTTTCTCAACTGATGATAATGTCACTGACATCTCCCACTTACGCAGATATGGCAGCCAAAAACCATTCTACAAAGAAAAGGCCATCCTCCGCTTCAACCTCAGAACCACCTAAACGGGCAAGAAAGGAACCAACTGTACCTAACCCCTCCCAGTCTGATGAGGAGGATTGTGTACCGGAAGTTGATTTAATAGTTGAGGCCCGAAGGAAACGGGGTGATGACCTTCAGCTTTGTTTTGGGGTCGAAGGTTCAAGGTGTTTATTCAGGGAAGCGCTCACAAAGAGAAGGATTCTGGGGGAGAAAAAGTTGAGCTTGAATGGGCTTCAGGACCAGTACCCTCATATTCTCGAGAACATTAAAACGAGAAAATGGGAGTCCTTCACCACAGACCCAAAGGAGTATAATGAGTCCATGGTCCGGGAATTCTATGCGTCGTATGGAGCCTCAAGAACATCGTATCATAGACGCAATTGAATATTCACCGGCATCGTCCAAGTTCGAGGGAAGGCTGTGTTTTGTGACAGCGAACATATCAATAACCTCTACTTCCCTGACTGGGCATCAGGCACAGCGGAGTACGATACAAAGTACTCCAACAGAGAGAATGAACGTGGATTGTGTACTCATACTACACTTCTGCACCCTGCATGCAGATGTTGGATGATGATGTTGCTGTGTACGACAGAAGCTGGATTTGAATATGTACCTGCATTCCAGTTATGGCTATCACTTGTCCTTGGTAGCATAAGATTCAAATTCCGTTTATTTACATTTCAAACAGATGTTATAATTACTTCAATTGAGTTTTTTTAAAATCTAAGTTTTAGTGGCTCATGACTTGTACTACCAGTCCTTGGAAATTGTTTGTATAAAAGTAGTTGTAATATCATTTCTTCTCTTAGTAAATCTCATTAAATTAGATAGTTGTTAAGTAGTTTACCTAGCGGGTTGGGTTAGGTGCCATCACTATTAGTTGATTTTTGGGTCGTGACAATAACATGTAACGATGATACCAAATAAGTACAACTCAACCAATAAGAGACTTAACATGTAATAATGATTTCAAATAAGTACAACTCAACGATAAGGGAGTTAACATGTAATAATGATTTCAAATAAGTACAACTCAACACTAAGAGAGATAAAATGTAACAATGATTCCAATTAAGAGTGACCCTAACGATAAAAGAGATAACATGTAACGATGATTCCAAATAAGTACAACTCAACGATAAAAGAGATAACACGTAGCAGTGATTCCAATAAAGAACACCTCAACAATAAGAGAGATAACATGTGGCAATGACTTCAAAATAAGGATAAGTCAACAATGGAAGAGATAAAGTCACGACCCTAACCCCGAACCCGGTCGTGATGGCACCTCTTGTAAAGACAAGGCCAGCCAATTCAAACAAAATCTCATTTTAAGCAGTTAATTAACAAGAAAACAATACAAGCATAGTTTAATAGCAATCATTTGCGGAAAATATAGCTAACCATCCCGACTACAGCCCAAACCGCGGTATCACAATGTCATGAGCAGCTAATGAATCCTAATAGCAAGATTACTAATTACAATATCTGGCACAATTTTTGAAGAACATAGGAACAACAACATGAAAGAGATACGGGGCTGCGGATGCCAACAGCTACCTCGTAGTCTCCGAATCACTGCCTGGGCATGAGAAATCAATACTCCGGGGCGGAACCAACAACGCCTGAATCTGCAGTCATGCTGCAGGGAGTAATGTGAGTACTTCCAACTCAGTGAGTAATAAGCAATAACGACTGAAAGTAAGAAAACACACAAAGCACAAGGCATTCTATAATGAAGCATTTAAAACATCATTCACGAATAGTAAATCAGTGAGAAATCAAGTAAAACCTTCTTTCAACAGGTAAAAACATGTATTTTTCAGATAATCAAAGTGAAGTAAAACGTCGCCCCTCGGGCTATAAATCAGTAAATCCGCCCCTCGGGAAATATCATAGAACAGTACCAGCCCCTCGGGCTCAAATCTCAGAAACAACATCAGCCCCTCGGGCTATCACATAGTACAACATCAGCCCCACGGGCTATATTTCACATCACAATGGGTACCCGCGCTCACTGGTGGTGTACAAACTCCGGGAGGGGCCCCTTACGGCCCAAGCCATTATCAAGCCACCTCGTGGCACATATCTAGGCTCTCGGCCTCATATAAATCAAGCCACCTCGTGGCATATGTATACAGTATCTCAGGCCCTCGGCCTCATATCAGTCAGAAGCCACCTCGTGGCACATAAAGTATCTCAAGCCCTCGACCTCATATCAATCACAAGCCACCTTGTGGCATATAAAGTATCTCTGGCCCTCGGCCTCATATCAATCACAAGCCACCTTGTGGCACATAAAGTATCTCAGGCCCCCGGCCTCATATCACTCAGTAAAACCTCACATCTGGCCCTCGGCCGCACTCAGTCAGAAAATCATCACAAGCCCCTCGGGCTATAGTAAAATAGTAGTCCTCAGCCCAAAAACATCATTTAAAATATTATTTAAATCTCAAAACTGAGTAAAGGTGGCTGAGTTGTAAAACAGTGTAAACAACATGACTGTGTTCAAGTAATAAGTCAAAATAGTGAGGAAACGGTGATAGAAATCCCCGAAGGGCTCAAGTAGTTGGCACGAAGCCCAAATATGGCAATCAGCCCAATCATAATGATAACAAATAAGTTTCAGTCAAATACGCAATAAAATCATCAATCGGGATGGACCAAGTCACAATCCCTAGTAGTAAAAGACCTCACGCTCATCATCGAGCGCGTGGCTCACCTCAATATAGCACTACGATGTACAATATGGGGTTTCAAACCCTCAGAACATCATTTACAATCACTACTCACCTCGAACCAGCTAAATCCCTAGCCCGCGATGCCTTTTCCCTTCGAATTGGCCTCCACGCGCGTCGAATCTATCCAAAATTAGAACTAATACGTCACAATACGCTGAGGGAACAAAGCCCAAGCGAAAAAATAGAAAAATATCAAGAAATTACAAAATTAGCAAAACCCGAGCCCACTTCTCGAAGTTCAGAAATTTTTACATCAGCGTGGCCCTTACCTCCTAACGAGTTCAAGCATAAAAAATTTATCGAATTCCGACATCGGTTCGACCTCCAAATCTTAAATCCAAACTTATGGGTTTTCCACAATTTCTCCAACTTAAATCCCAATTAAACACTAAAATAGCAATATACTGGGGTGATTTGACCAAAGTTGAGTCAAGAACACTTACCCCGATGTTTCCCTTGAAAACCCTCCAAAAATCACCTCAAATTTCGCTTTAATCCGAGTTCTATGGCTCTAATTATGTTTAAGATGGCCAAAATCCCCTCATTTAAGAATTTGTCCAAGAAAGTCTCCTTTGGATATAGTTTTGAGGTTGATTTTGCCGTGATTTAGGGTCTTTTGGAGGTGTTTCTCTTAGATGGTAATGATAGTGGGTTTTTGCATGGCCAATGAGTACTGGTTTCTATTTATACAGGGTCAAAAATCGGAACAAAAACACACTAGTCGGGTAAAAAATGCGGCCGCATTTTGACCGCAATTTCACCGCATTTTGACGTTGATTTTAGTCCAGAAATCTGTCTTGGTATGCGATTTCAATGTACGATATGCGGTTCGCATTTTAGAAATGCGACCGCATTTCAGACCGCATTTCTGACATGGATTTTGCTCAGAAATCTGTCTCGATCTGCGGTCTCAGTGTGGTGGATATGTGGTCCGCATTGTGGAAATGCGACCGCATTGCTGACCGCATTCTTGACGTCATTGTTTGCCCAGAAAAACTATCTAGGCTTGCGATCTGGGTGTGTGTTTTGCGGCTCGCATATAGGGTTTGCGATAGCATAGCTTGTTTTGCGATGCCTCCTTGTTCTCTTACAAAATTACAAACTTACTGGTTTTTCTGCAGCTTCCCAAGGACAAAATAGTCCGTTTAACCATCCTAAACTCACCCGAGGTCACTGGAACCTCAACCAATTATGCCAACATATCCCATGACATTGTTCAAACTTGTTCCCACCTTAGGAACGCTCAAAACAACCCCTCAACACCAAATTCACGTTGGATTCAAGCCTAAGAAATTGCAAAATCTTCTAAGTTACTCTTTTAATCAAAACCCGATCAAACCATGTCCGAATGACATGAAATTTCGCACACACGTCCCAAATGACATAACGAAGAATAATAAGGTAGAAATAGGGAAGACGGAGCGGTAACTCATGAGACGACTGGCCGGGTCGTCACATTCTCCCCCACTTAATCAAACGTTCGTCCTCGAACGAGTCAAGAAACTTACCTGAAGCTTCAAATAGGTGAGGATATCTGTTCCGCATCTCACGCTCAGACTCCCAGGTAGCCTCCTCCACGGGTCAACCTCTCCACTGCACTTTCACTGAAGCTATATCCTTTGACCTCAACTTCCGAACCTGATGACCCAAAATCGCCAGTGGCTCCACATCGTAGGTCAAATCATCGTCCAACTGAATTGTGCTGAATTCCAAGATATGAGACGGATCCCCAATATACTTCCGAAGCATAGAAACATGAAATATTGGGTGTACACTCGACAGGCTGGGTGGCAAAGCTAGCTCACAAGCCACCTCCCCAATTCTCCGAAGCACTTCAAATGGCCCAATGAACCGAGGACTCAATTTTCCTTTCTTCCCGAATCTCACAACACCCTTCATGGGCGAAACCTTCAGCAAGACCTTCTCACCAACCATGTAGGACACATCTCGGACTTTCCTATCGGCATAAATCTTCTGCCTCGACTGCACTGTACGAAGCCTCTCTTGAATTGTTTTCACCTTCTCTAGAGCATCCTGAACCAAGTCCGTCCCCAATAGCCTAGCCTCGCCCGGCTCGAACCAACCAACTGGAGATCTACACTGCCTCCCATACAGAGCCTCATACAGATCCATCTGAATACTCGACTGGTAGCTGTTGTTATAAGCAAACTCTGCAAGCGGTAGAAACTCATCCCATGAACCTCCGAAATCAATAGCACATGCACGTAACATGTCCTCCAGTATCTGAATGGTTCGCTCGGACTGTCCATCCGTCTGAGGATGAAAAGCTGTGCTCAACTGCACCTGAGTACCCAAATCCCTCTGCATCGCTCTCTAAAACTGCAAGGTAAACTGAGTACCTCTATCTGAAATAATAGAAACTGGAACACCATGCAGCCGAACAATCTCTCGGATATAAATCCTCGCCAACTGTTCTGAAGAATAGGTAGTACACACAAGAATGAAGTGCGCGGACTTGGTCAGCCGATCAACAATTACCCAAATGGCATCAAACTTCTTCAAAGTCCGTGGAAGTCCAACAACAAAGGGCATAGTAATCCGCTCCCATTTCCACTCGGGAATAGCCATCTACTGAAGCAGGCCACCTGGTCTCTGATGCTCATATTTTACCTGTTGCCAGTTGAGACACCGAGCTACGAATCCCACAATATCTTTCTTCATTATTCTCCACCAATAGTGTTGCCTCAAGTCCTGATACATCTTCGCGGCACCCGGATGAATGGAATACCGCGAGCTATGGGCCTCCTCCAGAATCAACTCTCGGAGCCCATCCACATTGGGTACACAAATACGGCCCAGCATCCTCAACACCCCATCATCGCCGATGGTGACATCTCTAGCATCGTTATGCTGAACTCTGTCCCTAAGGACAAGCAAATGCGGATCATCATACTGGCGCACCCTGATGCGATCATATAACGAAGACCGAGAAACCACACAAGCCAACACCCGGCTAGGTTCCGAAATGTCTAATCTCAGAAACCTACTGGCCAAGGCTTGAACATCAACTGCAAGGGGTCTCTCCCCAACTGGAATATATGCTAAACTCCCCATACTCACTGCCTTTCGGCTCAAAGCATCGGCCACCACATTGGCCTTTCCCGGATGGTATAATATAGTGATATCGTAATCCTTGAGAAACTTCAACCATCTCCGCTACCACAAATTAAGATCCTTTTGCTTGAACATGTGTTGGAGGATGCAATGATCAGTAAACACCTCACAAGACACGCCATACAAGTAATGCCTCCAAATCTTCAGTGCATGGACTATGGCAGCCAACTCCAAATCATGAACGGGGTAGTTCTTCTCATGGGGCTTCAACTACCCTCCTGCATCAATATGCAACAAATCCCAACTCTTGAAGCATCACAATACACAGTATATGCACCTGAAACTGATGGCAAGACCAATACTTGAGCTGTGGTCAAGGCTGTCTTGAGCTTCTGAAAGCTCTCCTCACACTCGTCCGACCATACATAGGGAGCACCCTTCTGAGTCAATTTGGTCAAGGGCGATGCGATGGATGAGAATCCCTGAACAAACCTACGATAATAGCTTGCCAACCCAAGGAAACTACGTATCTCTATGGCTGAGGACGGTCTAGGCCAACTTTAAACCACCTCTATCTTCTTTGGATCAACCTGTATACCCTCGCTAGACACTACGTGCCCCAAGAAAGCCACTGAACTGAGCCAAAACTCACACTTAGAGAATTTTGCATACAACTTCTCCTCCCTCAATCATTGCAATACAACTCGTAAATGCTCCGCGTGCTCCTACTGGCTACGTGAGTACACCAGAATATCATCAATGAATACAACTACGAACGAATCTAGATAAGGCCGAAATACATTGTTCATCAATTGCATGAATGCTGCTGGGGCATTGGTTAGCCCGAAAGACATAACAAGAAAGTCATAGTGACCATATCTAGTTCGGAAAGCAGTCTTAAGAATGTCTGAATCCCTGATTTTCAACTGGTGATAACCCGAACAGAGATCAATCTTGGAGAACACTCGCGCTCCCTGAAGCTGGTCAAACTAATCATCAATGTGAGGCAAAGGATACTTGTTCTTGATTTTTATCTTGTTCAATTGCCTGTAATCAATGCACATTCTCATCGTGCCATCCTTCTTCACAAACAGAACCGGTGCACCCCAAGGTGACACACTAGGCCGAATGAACCCCTTATCTAGGAGTTCCTGAAGTTGCTCCTTCAATTCTTTCAACTCTGCTGGTGCCATACGATACGGTGGAATAGAGATGGGCTGAGTGCCCGACACCAAGTCAATACCAAAATCAATATCCCTGTCCGGTGGCATACCCGGCAGCTCTGCGAGAAATACATCGAGAAAATCCCTCACAACTGGAACCGATTCAATGCTTTGAGTCTCAGCTCCAACATCCCTCACAAACGCTAGGTATTAAAGGCAACCTTTCCCAACCATACGTTGTGCCTTCAAGAATGATATCACTCTACTAGGAATCTAATCAGTCACGCCACGCCACTCGATTCGCGGCACACCCGGCATAGCCAAGGTGACTGTCTTAGCATGACAGTCTAGAATAGCACGACATGGAGATAACCAATCCATGCCTAGAATGACATCAAAATCCACCATGCTCAATAGGAATAGGTCCACTCGTGTATCCAGACCCCCAATAGTCACTACACATGACCGGTACACATGGTCTGCAACAACAGTATCGCCCACCGGGGTAGACACATGAACAGGTAAAGCAAGAAACTCCCGGGGCGTACCCAAATAATGAGCAAAATATGAGGACACATATGAATAGGTGGAACCGGGATCAAATAATACATATGCATCCTTGTGGCAGACTGAAACAATACCTGTAATGATGGCATCTGAAGCACTGGCATCTGTCCTACCTGGAATAGCATAGAATCGAGCCTGGCTACCGCCTGATCGACCTCCCCCTCTGGGGCGACCCCTGGCTGCCTGACCTCCACCCCTAGCTGGCTTGGCGGGTGGTAAGGTAACTGGAGCAGAAGTCGAGGGCTGACCCCTCTGTTGGGACGATCTAGCACCAGGATGAGGACACTGCCTCCACACGTGACCCATCTCGCCACACTCATAACAACTCCCCGGTGCTGGAGAAGAGGGATGAAGGGAACCTCTAGCACTGGAGTGTCTCGCAGGTGCACTCGGCATAGAAGGACCCTGGGCTGATGGAGCACGAGCTTGAAGCGCGCTGAGTGATGACTGGCCCTGCTGCAACCCATGATAACACCGACCTGCAGATGCCCCACGGTACTCTGGACGGGCTGGATGAGCAGACCTGAAAGAACGACCTCTACCATGCTGAAACTGGCCCCTCGAAGAAGCACCAATGTAACTGCCCGATCCTCAAGGCCTCTTGGCCTCCCTCTCCTCTCGCTCCTGACGGCGAACCGTCTCAATCTCGCGAGCTATATCAACCACCTCCTCGAAGGTAGCACCCAATACTCTCTCCCTGGTCATGAGAATACGGAGATGACAGTTAAGGCCATCCACAAACCTCCTGATCCTTTCACGGTCAGTCAGAACCATCCGGACAGCATGACGAGCCAACTCAGAAAACCTCGACTCATACTGCGACACAGTCATATCCCCCTATCGCAACCATTCGAACTGTCTACGCAGCTCCTCTCTACGGGACTGCGGCACATACTTCTCCAAGAAAAGAGCGGGGAACTGCTGCCAAGTAAGGGGCGCTGCATCAACTGGCCTACGCCTCTCATACGCCTCCCACCAAGTGAAGGCAGCTCCCGTAAACTGAAAGGTGGTGAATTCCACACCACAAGACTCAAGAATCCCGGCTGTCCGGAGCATTCGCTGACACTAGTCAAGAAAACCCTGGGCATCATCGCCCTCAGCACCACTGAATGACGGAGGCTGGAGTCTGCCAAACCTCTCAAGATGACGCTGCTCATCATCTGGCATAACTGGCACCGTGAACTCCTGAGCTGGTGCAATCGGCTGGGCTGGAGGTGCCCCCGGCATCTGAGGTCCCTGCACTGCCTGCTCAGGTGTGCGAGCAGCGAGGGTCTGATTTCCTCCCCTCGCTTGTGAAGTAGCTGCTGCTGTGGTGGCTGAGACTGCCTGAGCCAGGCCCGTGCAAACTGATAATATCTGAGCCAGGGTCTCCTGAAGACCCGAAATCACGATGGGCACAGCTGGTGCCTGAACTGGTGCTGCTGGAGCCTTATTTTGCACTGGCGCAGCTGGTGGATCAACAGGTGCTGCCCTAGTTGCTTTGCCTCTGCCACGACCACGAACGCTTCCACGGCCTCTGGTGGTCTCAGTGGGTGGCACTGGTGGTCGTCCACCTCGTCCGGTATCTCGCATCCTCACCATCTGTGAGAGAATAGGATAACAGAAGTTTTAGTGCTCGGATCAACAAGCTCGCACGAAAAGAATTTCAAGAATATGAAGTTTTTCCTAAAAGGTTCTGCAGTCTCTCGAAGATAGATACAGACGTCTCTGTACCGATCCGTGAGACTCTACTAAACCTGCTCATGGCTCGTGAGACCTATGTAACCTAGGCTCTGATACCAAGTTGTCACGATCCTAACCCCGAACCCGGTCGTGATGGCGCCTCTCGTGAAGACAAGGTCAGCCAATTCAAACAAAATCTCATTTTAAGCAGTTAATTAACAAGAAAACTATACAAGCATAGTTTAATAGCAATCATTTGCGGAAAATATAGCTAACCATCCCGACTACAGCCCAAACTGCGGTATCACAATGTCATAAGCAGCTAATGAATCCTAATAGCAAGATTACTAATTACAATATCTGGCACAATTTTTGAAGAACATAGGAACAACAAGATGAAAGAGATACGGGGCTGGGGACGCCAACAACTACCTCGTAGTCTCTGAATCACCGCCTGGGCAGGAGAAATCAATACTCCAGGGCAGAACCAACAACGCCTGAATCTTCACACATGATGTAGGGAGTAATGTGAGTACTTCTAACTCAGTGATTAATAAGCATAAATAACGAGTGAAAGTAAGAAAATACACAAAGAACAAGGCATTCTATAATGAAGCATTTAAAACATCATTCGCATACAGTAAATCAATGAGAAATCAAGTAAAACCTTCTTTCAATAGGTAAAAACATGTATTTTTCAGATAATCAAAGTGAAGTAAAACGTCGCCCCTCGGGCTATAAATCAGTAAATCCGTCCCTCGGGTAATATCATAGAACAGTACTAGACCCTCGGGCTCAAATCTCAGAAACAACATCAGCCCCTCGAGCTATCACCTGGAACATTATCAGCCCCTCGGGCTATCACATAGTGCAACATCAGCCCCTCGGGCTATATTTCACATCACAATGGGTACCCGCGCTCACTGGGGGTGTACAGACTTAAGGGCCAAGCGTATTATCAAGCCACCTCGTGGCACATACCTAGGCCCTCGGCCTCATATAAATCAAGCCACCTCGTGGCATATGTATACAGTATCTCGGGCCCTCGGCCTCATATCAGTCATAAGCCACCTCGTGGCACATAAAGTATCTCAGGCCTTCGGCCTCAAATCAATCACAAGCCACCTTGTGGCACATAAAGTATCTCAGGTCCCCGGCCTCATATCACGCAGTAAAACCTCACATCTGGCCCTCGGCCGCACTCAGTCAGAAATCATCACAAGCCCCTCGGGCTATAGTAAAACAGTAGTCCTCAGCCCAAAAACATCATTTAAAATATTATTTAAATCTCAAAACTGAGTAAAGGTGGCTGAGTTGTAAAACAATGTAAACAGCATGACTTAGTTCAAGTAATAAGTCAAAATAGTGAGGAAACGGTAATAGAAATCCCCGAAGGGCTCAAATAGTTGGCACGAAGCCCAAATATGGCAATCAGCCTAATCATAATGATAACAAATAAGTTTCAGTCAAATACGCCGTAAAATCATCAATCGGGATGGAACAAGTCACAATCCCTAGTAGTAAAAGACATCACATTCATCATCGAGCGCGTGGCTCACCTCAATATAGCACTACGATGTACAATATGGGGTTTCAAACCCTCAGAACATCATTTACAATCACTACTCACCTCGAACCAGCTAAATCCCTAGCCCTCGACACCTTTGCCCTTCGAATTGGCCTCCACGCTCGTCGAATCTATCCAAAATTAGATCTAATACATCACAATGCGCTGAGGGAACAAAGCCCAAGCGAAAAAATAGAAAAATATCAAGAAATTACGAAATTAGCAAAACCCGAGCCCACTTCTCGAAGTTCAGAAAATTTTACATCAGCGTGTCCCCTACCTCCTAACGAGTTCAACCATAAAAAAATTATTGAATTCCGACATCGGTTCGACCTCCAAATCTTAAGTCCAAATTATGGGTTTTCCACAATTTTTCCAACTTAAATCCCAATTAAACACTAAAATAGCAATATTCTGGGGTGATTTGACCAAATTTGAGTCAAGAACACTTACCCCGATGTTTCCCTTGAAAACCCTCCAAAAATCACCTCAAAATTTCGCTTTAATCCGAGTTCTATGGCTTTAATTATGTTTAAGATGGCCAAAATCCCCTCTTTTAAGAATTTGTCCAAGAAAGTCTCCTTTGGATATAGTTTTGAGGTTGATTTTGCTGTGATTTAGGGTGTTTTGGTGGTGTTTCTCTTAGATGGTAATGATAGTGGGTTTTTGCATGGCCAATGGGTGCTGGTTTCTATTTATACAGGGTCAAAAATCGGAACAAAAACACACTAGTCGGGTAAAAAATGCGGCCGCATTTTGACCGCACTTTCACCGCATTTTGACGTTGATTTTTGTCCAGAAATCTGTCTTGGTATGCGATTTCAATGTACGATATGCGTTTCGCATTTTAGAAATGCGACCGCATTTCAGACCGCATTTCTGACATGGATCTTGTTCAAAAATCTGTCTCGATCTGCGGTCTCAGTGTGGTGGATATGTTGTCTGCATTGTGGAAATGCGACCGCATTCTTGACATCATTGTTTGCCCAGAAAAACTATCTGCGTTTGCGACCTGGGTGTGTGTTTTGCGGCTCGCATATAGGGTTTGCGATAGCATAGCTTGTTTTGCGATGCCTCCTTGTTCTCTTACAAAATTACAAACTTACTGGTTTTTCTGCAGCTTCCCAAGGACAAAATAGTCCGTTTAACCATCCTAAACTCACCTGAGGCCACTGGAACTCAATTAATTATGCCAACATATCCCATAACATTGTTCAAACTTGTTCCCACCTTAGGAACGCTCAAAACAACCCCTCAACACCAAATTCACGTCGGATTCAAGCCTAAGAAATTTCAAAATCTTCTAAGTTACTCTTTTAATCAAAACCCGATGAAACCATGTCCGAATGACATGAAATTTCGCACACACGTCCCAAATGACATAACGAAGCATAATAAGGTAGAAATGGGGAAAACGGAGCGGTAACTCATGAGACGACTGGCCGGGTCGTCACTGATGACAATAACTTCAATTAAGGATAATCAACCACGGAAGAGATACATGACAATAAAGAGGTAACAACTTCAATTAAGGCATATAAGAGTATATTTGGTAATAAAGGGTGGAACATGAACAAATCAACTTCAAATAAGACATGCAAGGTTAAATCTAGCAATGGAGGATTTATCATGGTAAGAAAACTTCATTTAATGTACATAAGAACCTAATAGTCTAAACTGGTCAAATTTCTGCATATAATCCGTGCACACGCTCTACCTCATGCATACGTCTTTCAAGTAGTTCAAATAGTACAACAACCAATCCCTACGGGTAATTCCCCCACACAATGTTATGCGAGATACTTACCTCAATAGCCCTTGATCAACACTCTAAAATAGCTTCTCCTTTACAATTCACCTCCGCTCGGCACAAATCTAACCAAAATCGACTTAATCAAATAATGCAAGAGAAATCAATTCCAATAATTAAAGCTACGATCTTTACACAATTATTCAAAAGTCCACAAAAGTCAACTCGGAACTTGCCCGGTCAAAAACTCAGGTCAAATTGTAGATTCCGACTACTCATGAATCCACGAGTTCATACATGTCATTAATTTCACAATTCGCGTCCAAATCGACTCTCAAAACTCAAATTCTTATTTTTTCAAAAACATGACCAAGTTTCACAAATTTGCACTTTGATTCACATGATTTTGATGTTAAAATCTAAGATATATTGATGGAATATGATTAGAATTAGATTAGAATCACTTACCCAAAGTTTGTAGATGAAAATTTTTCTTCTAAATTGCCTCCTACCGAGTCTAGTGTTCCAAAATAGGAAAATGAGACCAAAATACCGTCCCATAGCTCTTATGTCCAGTCGCAGGTGTCATAATTACGACCTAGGGATCGCAAATGCAAACCTGCAAATGCAAAGAAACCATCGCGAAAGCAAAGTCCAGTTTGCCAAACCTGCAAATGCGAAGAAACCATTCCAAAAGCGAAGTCTCTCACACCCCTGCTATAGTCAAAAATGCGACATTATGTTCGCAATTGCGAACCTAAGACACTTCACAAAAGCGATCAGAATGATCGCAAAAGCGAATCAAGCTTACCTCGCCCTGCATCGCAATTGCAAACCCTATGTTCACAAATGGGAACCTAGAAGATTACTCAAACATCACTACTGCGATCCAAAACTCGCAAATGCGAGAGCTGAGGTATCTATGCAAACACTAGCACAACTCAAACTCTACCAAACACTCCGCAACGCGTCCGAAATTCACCCGAGTCCTTAGGGATCCAAACCAAACGTCAACACAAGTATATAAACATAACATGAACTCGCTCGTGCGATCCAATCATCAAAATAACATCCAAAATCACGAATCGGACCTCAAAACACATGAGTTTAACATGAAACTCAAGAATATCTAAAAACACAACCGCACGTTTGATTCCTATTAAATCAACTCGGAATGACGCCAATTTGCGGACAAGTTCCAAATGACAAAACAGGCTTATTCCAAGGCCAAAAATAGAAAGCCAAACACGATAGCAATGAAGTCAACCTATGATTAAACTTATCAAAAGTCTAAGCCTTTAAATTGCCAACTTTCAATAAAACAACACAAATCAACCTACGGACTCTCCAATTCGATTCCGGGCACACGCCCAAGTCCAAAATCATGATTCGAACCTATCAGAGCCTTCAAAACACCAACGAGATCGTTTTCACAAAAGTTAAATCTCGATCAACATTTTCAACTTAAGCTTCTAAAGTGAGAATCACTCATCCAAATTCATTCCAAAACTTCCGAAATTTAAATCCAACCATGCGCAAAAATCATAATACACAAGATGAAGTCATTCAAGACCTCAAACCACTGAACAGAATCTTAAAGCTCAAAATAACAGGTCGGATTGTTACACTAATCGACTATCTTTATAAGCTTAATGAATGCTTTTCTAAGTTGTACAAATCTATGTGTTGTCGAACTTCAGTAGTTAATTAAGGACCCCTAATGATTTTTTGTGCATGTTCTAACCTTAGGCTATTTTTGATGAATTTTCTAAGGTTTTCATGTTTGTTGTACCAGTTTTACCTTAATGTTCGCAAATGGGACTTCGCTTACCCAGTCCCTCATCACAATTGCAAACCCTTTGTTCGCGAATGCAAACCTAGCAGATTACTCTAACATCGCCATTACGATCCAAAACTCGCAAATGCGAGACTGAGGCATCTATGCAAAAACCAGCACAACTCAAACTTTATCAAACACTCCGCAACGCGTCCGAAATTCACCTAAGTCCTCCGGGCTCCAAACCAAATATCAACACAAGTCTATATACTTAACATGAACTCGCTTGTGCGACCAAATCATCAAAATAACATCCAAAATCTTGAATTGGACCTCAAAACACATGAATTTAACATGAAACTCAAGAACTTCTAAAAACACAACCGCACGTCTTATTCCTATTAAATCAACTCGGAGTGACGCCAATTTATGGATAAGTTCCAAATGACAAAACATGCTTATTCCAAGTCACAAAACAGAAATAAAACACGATAGCAACGAAGGCAACCTACCATCAGACTTATCAAAAGTCTAAGCCTTTAAATTGCCAACTTTAGGTAAAACAACACAAATCAACCTATGGACTCCGCAATTCGATTTCGGGCACACTGTCACGACCCCAAATCTCCCTCCCTCGGGAGTCGTGATGGCACCTACTAATGGGAGCTAGGCCAGCCGATAATTAACATCATTAGTTACATTACCATTCATAAACATAAATTCATAACAATTGCGGAAATATTATATATATATACACAGTCTTTCCTTTACAAAAATCTACCCAAGAACTGGTGACACAGTATTCACAGACAGACTAAGAATACTACATACAATAGTCTCGAAAGAAATATCAAAAGCACCATTTCCGAACTACATGGAAATAGAGACAAAAGGATGAACAGATGACGCCAAGATCTGCGAACGGCTGCAGTACTACCTTGGGTCGCCTGGGTGATCACGCAAAAAATGGATGTCCGTCTTACTTACTGTCCGACACCTGCTGTGCCGGTATCTGCACAAAAGTGCAGAGTGTAGTATCAGCACAACCGACCCCATGTGCTGGTAAGTGCCTGGCCTAACCTCGGCGAGGTAGTGACGAGGCTAGACCGGACTCCAGATAATCCTGTTAAACTTAAACATATATGCAACTACAACAGNAAGTGTCCGTCTTAACCTTAGCTCGAGGGATTAGGTACTATGTGCTATATGCTAAATTGCTTTTCTATGAGAAAATCGTATAGGTAAGGTGACGAGTACCTATACCTTGGTGTTAAACATGACCGTGAGTCATTTGTTGATGATTATTGTATATTGATGTCATCATTATTGTATGATATTCATGATATTGCTGCAATGCAAAAGACAAAAATGTTCCTAATTGCCGGATGATATCCGTGGAAATTATTATGACACTGGACTTTTATGGACTCTTATGGACACCTAGGACTTTACCCAATGAATTAGACACGAAGCCTTCAAATATCCTTTAACGATTACTTATTTCATTAATTCATTATTAATCCGACTTACAAAGAAAGAAGTGTTTACATCCATATTCATCATCAATAAGAACATTAAATTGTTCAATTTATATACTGGCGTATCATTCGCCCTTCTTTCATAATATTCTGTGGCAGGCGTGCCACCCGCCCCTCATATACGTTATCACAATTTTCCACGGATCTCATCCGGCAATTAGGAACATTATTATCTTTTGCATTTCAGCAACATCATCAATATCATTCAACAATAATAACAGTAATATACAATAATCATCAACATATGACTCACGGTCATGTTAGACACCAAAGTACAGGTACCCGTCACCATACCTATACAATGTTCTCATCAAAGGGCAATTAGCATATAGCACATAGTTCCTAATTCCTCAAGCTAAGGTTAAGACGAGCACTTACTTTGCTTGGCAACGAAATTCAAGGTTTCGACAAACCTTAGCCTTGACACCTTGCGTCCAAAGGCTCCAAATCTATTAATAAACAATTCATTACATTCAATACCCACAATGGAAACCAATTTCCATTTAAATTTACAAGATTCACGTTTAATTTCCCAAAATTTGACTCAAGGTCAATAGTGGGGCCCATTTATCGAAATCGTTCGAAATTCATAAAATTTAATTACCCATTACAATACGAGTCCATGCATATCAAGTTTGTCAAATTCCGACATCGGATTGACCTTAAATCCCCAATTGCATATTTTCAGAAATTGAGAAGAACCCTAGGTTCTTCTTTCACAAATTCGTGGACTCATAATGGGATTAAGCATGGAAATCATAATCTAAGAGGGATTTTAGGGTATAGAATACTTACCCGATGTTTCTCTTGAGATTCCCCCTCTATTTGTTCTAAGCTTCACTTTAATCTTCTTCTTAAAAGGGCCCAAATGCTTCTAAGGTAGTTCAACCCCTTTATTTGCAAGATTAATCATGTAATCTTCTTTGCATGTGTGTTTTGGGGTTGATTTCTAGTGATTCTTTGTGTTTGAAGATATTTTCTCTCGTGGGTATTGAGCTATGTATTTCAGATGTGCACAAATGGACCCTAGGTCCTATTTATAGTGGCTTAAAAAAAAATCGGGCAAAAGTACTGAACCAGGGCCATTTCGCGACCCCTTTGTGCATTTCGCGGTTCGCATTTCTCACATGCGAACCGCTTTTCCCATCGCGGAACAAGCAAAAAGGATGCCCAAGGTTCTGCCCAATTTCGCGACGCCCAGGTGCAGTTTCGCGATTCGCTCTTCAAGTTCGCGAATCGCGAACTCGCCGCGAAGTCAGCCCAATGTTTCTGTCCGTGTTCGCGACTGCCTTTGTCATTTTCGCGGTTCGATTTTTGATTATGCGAACCGCATTTTTGGTCGCTTTTCTCACCTGAAGCTTCTGCTTCACTTCGCGATGGGTTGAGGGTGTTTCGCGATTCGCTTATCCAAAAAGCGGATCGCTTTTTGGTCGCAAACCTAGTCAGCCAACTGACCTCTTTTTCTTGCTTTACTAATTTAAGTCTAACTTTTTCATACGAAGTCCGATTTGGACGATTCTTTTTGCTATGGCTCCGTAATTTCAATACGGAGCTAATTACTCAAACAAAATTGAATTTAGAGGTCGTTTACTAATTCTAATATCAATTAGACCATAAATGAAATGTTTGTCGCTTCATGAAGCGACGTTTTAAGTCCCGTTGACCATTCAAAATTCATCCGAGACCCCCCCGGACTTACTCTAAACATGCACACATGTTGTATACTCTCATTCAAACTTGTTCCGATCATTGGAATACTAAAATAAACATCAAATCATTAGGCTTGCATCAAAATCAAACCTATGGACTCCAAGGATCCTTAAATCGATCCTTCGATCCGAACCTGACCAAACCGCGTCCGAATGGTCTGAAAATTTGCACGCAAGTCTTAAATCACATAACGAAGCTACAGCAACTTTCGGAATTTCATTCCGACTTTCGGATCAAAATTTCACCTATCGACCGGAAATTCGAACTTCATCGATTCAAGCCTAGTTTTGTTTGGGGTCTCCAAAACTTACTCCGGTCACTCGACTAAGTCATAAATCCTACCCCGGAGCTAACCGAGTCGTCGGAATTCAAATCCGAACCTGCTAACTCATAAGTCAATCTATGATCAACTTTTGTGACTTAAATTTCTTAAAAAGAGACCATGTGTCTCATTTCTTATCGATTTACTTCGAGTACAATTTACTCGACTTAATTTTTCACATAATATAATTAAGGACATAATACGGGGTATAAAAGTGAGTCATCACAATAAGTCAGAAAGAACATATAATAGATTGTAAATATACTAAAGGAAAAGCAAAAATACCAATCATAAATAAGAAAACAATAAATAAAGAAATACAAGATATAAGAGCTAAAAATCCAATTAAATATGTACACTTGCGAGGAACAGAAATATTGATTAAAGCATGTTTTAGAGAAGGAATAGATACACCTGTAGAAATATATTTAGCAGATAATAGAATTATACACCCTATAGAAAAAAGCATAATAAGTGCAATAAGAGGAAATTTACTATATCAAAAATTCAAATTTATTATTAGTGCAAATTATTCG
Source organism: Nicotiana obtusifolia (assembly GCA_002018475.1). Classification (NCBI taxonomy): domain Eukaryota; kingdom Viridiplantae; phylum Streptophyta; class Magnoliopsida; order Solanales; family Solanaceae; genus Nicotiana; species Nicotiana obtusifolia. The sequence goes on from MCJB01000013.1 coordinate 31,423, forward strand.
GTAGCAATAGAAGATAGAAACATAGATAAATCATTAGTACTATACTGGAAAATGTCAGGAATAGAACTAGCACAAGGAAGTAAAATATTTACAGCAAGATGTAAAAACTTATACATTTTAACAACTAAGCATAAAATAACTGCTAAAAATAAGATAAATAAAATAAAAATAGAAGATCCTTTTGAACAAATAGTTACTGTTATAGATAAAAATGATTATAGTTACAAAGAAATGGATATAGAAGAAGATTTAGAAATTGTTAGAGATAGAATAAATACATCTAAAAGACTAAGTTATGAAACCCCATCATCATCATCTAGAACAAGTACATCTAGAAGATTAGATTATAATACTCCACAAAATATGATAATAGAAGAAACAAAATCACACCAATATTATATAACAGGGATAATGAATCAAAGGAAATACCTCATATTAATCAATATAGGACAAGAAGAAAATTATATTATGGGAGAATTAGTAAGAGAAGAAGAAATAATTACAAAAGAAAAATCATGTCCAGATTTACCAGCAACCTTAGTAAATACAGACGAATATACCAATAAAGAATTAATTATAGGAGGAATACCAATACAAATAAAATTTAAGATATATAATGAAGAGACAAAATTAATCTTAGGAATAAAATGGTTAGATAGTGTAAAACCATATAATCTAGAAGATAAACAATTAACAATAACTTATGAAACTAGGAAAATCATAATAAAACGTACAATAATGTAAATAATGACAAAATTTATATATTAGTAAAAATTATAGTTGAAGGATATTACAATAGATATTATACACCAATGATAGATACAGGAGCAGAAGCTAATATGTGTAATCATAATTGTTTACCAGATAGTAAATGGGAGAAATTAAAAATACCT
>MCJB01000013.1:32335-43375 GCA_002018475.1 Nicotiana obtusifolia
AGGCGTGCCACCCGCCCCTCATATACGTTATCACAATTTTCCACGGATCTCATCCGGCAATTAGGAACATTATTATATTTTGCATTTCAGCAACATCATCAATATCATTCAACAATAATAACAGTAATATACAATAATCATCAACATATGACTCACGGTCATGTTAGACACCAAAGTACAGGTACCCGTCACCATACCTATACAATGTTCTCATCAAAGGGCAATTAGCATATAGCACATAGTTCCTAATTCCTCAAGCTAAGGTTAAGACGAGCACTTACTTTGCTTGGCAACGAAATTCAAGGTTTCGACAAACCTTAGCCTTGACACCTTGCGTCCAAAGGCTCCAAATCTATTCATAAACAATTCATTACATTCAATACCCACAATGGAAACCAATTTCCATTTAAATTTACAAGATTCACGGGTAATTTCCCGAAATTTGACTCAAGGTCAATAGTGGGGCCCATTTATCAAAATCGTTCAAAATTCATAAAATGTAATTACCCATTACAATACGAGTCCATGCATATCAAGTTTGTCAAATTCAGACATCGGATTAACCTTAAATCCCCAATTGCATATTTTAAGAAATTGAGAAGAACCCTAGGTTCTTCTTTCACAAATTCGTGGACTCATAATGGGATTAAGCATGGAAATCATAATCTAAGAGGGATTTTAGGGTATAGAATACTTACCCGATGTTTCTCTTGAGATTCCCCCTCTATTTGTTCTAAGCTTCACTTTAATCTTCTTCTTAAAAGGGCCCAAATGCTTCTAAGGTAGTTCAACCCCTTTATTTGCAAGATTAATCATGTAATCTTCTTTGCATGTGTGTTTTGGGGTTGATTTCTAGTGATTCATTGTGTTTGAAGATATTTTCTCTCGTGGGTATTGAGCTATGTGTTTCAGATGTGCACAAATGGACCCTAGGTCCTATTTATAGTTGCTTAAAAAAAAAATCGGGCAAAAGTACTGAACCAGGGCCATTTCGCGACCCCTTTGTGCATTTCGCGGTTCGCATTTCTCACATGCGAACCGCTTTTCCCATCGCGGAACAAGCAAAAAGGATGCCCAAGGTTCTGCCCAATTTCGCGACGCCCAGGTGCAGTTTCGCGATTCGCTCTTCAAGTTCGCGAATCGCGAACTCGCCGCGAAGTCAGCCCAATGTTTCTGTCCGTGTTCGGGACTGCCTTTGTCATTTTCGCGGTTCGCTTTTTGATTATGCGAACCGCGTTTTTGGTCGCTTTTCTCACCTGAAGCTTCTGCTTCACTTCGCGATGGTTTGAGGGTGTTTCGCGATTCGCTTATCCAAAAAGCGGATCGCTTTTTGGTCGCAAACCTAGTCAGCCAACTGACCTCTTTTTCTTGCTTTACTAATTTAAGTCTAACTTTTTCATACGAAGTCCGATTTGGACGATTATTTTTGCTACGGCTCCGTAATTTTAATACGGAGCTAATTCCTCAAACTAAATTGAATTTGGAGGTCGTTTACTAATTTTAAAGTCAAGTACACCAGAAAGTATAGCGTTGTCGCTTCATGAAGCGACGAACTAAGTCCCGTTAACCATTCAAAATTCATCCGAGACCCCCGGGACTTACTTTGAACATGCACACATGTTCTATACTCTCATTCAAACTTGTTCCGATCATTGGAACACTAAAATAAACATCAAATCATTAGGCTTGCATCAAAATCAAACCTATGGACTCCAAGGATCCTTAAATCGATCCTTCGATCCGAACCTGACCAAACCGCGTCCGAATGGTCTGAAAATTTGCACGCAAGTCTTAAATCACATAACGAAGCTACAGCAACTTTCTGAATTTCATTCCGACTTCCGGATCAAAATTTCACCTATCGACCGGAAATTCGAACTTCATCGATTCAAGCCTAGTTTTGTTTGGGGTCTCCAAAACTTACTCCGGTCACTCGACTAAGTCATAAATCCTACCCCGGAGCCAACCGAGTCGTCGGAATTCAAATCCAAACCTTCTAACTCACAAGCTAATCTACGATCGACTTTTGTGACTTAAATTTCTTAAAAAGAGACCATGTGTCTCATTTCTTATCGATTTACTTCGAGTACAATTTACTCGACTTAATTTTTCACATAATATAATTAAGGACATAATACGGGGTATAAAAGTGAGTCATCACACACACGCCAAAGTCTAAAATCATGATTCGAAGCTATCGGAGCCTTCAAAACACCATTACGTGATGGTTTTTATAAATGTCAAATCTCGGTCAATATTTTCAACTTAAGCTTCTAAAGTGAGAACCATTCATCCAAATTCATTTTAAAACATCCAAAATTCAAACCCAATCATGAGCGAAATCATAATACACAACATGAAGTCATTCAAGACCTCGAACCACATGGAACCTTAAAGCTCAAAACGACCGATCGAGTTGTTACACTAATCGACTATCTTTGTAAGCTTAATGAATGCTTTTCTAAGTTGAACAAATCTATGTGTTGTTGAACTTTCGTAGTTAACTAAGGATCCCCAACGATTTTATGTACATGTTCTAACCTTAGGCTATTTTTGATGAATTTTTTAAGGTTTTCATGTCTGTTGTACCAGTTTTACCTTAATGTTATTTGTTGATTTGTATCATGTACTTTGGTTGTTTATTTAATAAAGCTAATACGATTGTAATTGTGAACACTTAAAGGACAAATACAAGGTTGTCATTGTATTTAAATATGCCTCAGTTTAGTTGTTTAAACTACCTTATCTCATCAAATGTGTTTCTGTGATTCTGTAACATCATTGTGAAGGTCTCTTTTTAACCCCAATATCTGTATAGCCATATGTATGTGTTTCATTGTATAAATATGTCTTGAAGTAATTAAACTATGTTCTAATGAGTGCAATTAATCTTGCATGTATTCTATTAGCTATTGCTAACCTAGCTTAAGTTATGCTCTTGATAGTCCTCAAGAATTTGGTTAAAAGTTGCAGCTATTGTATTTGTGCACTATCTCTTGGAATGGTTATGCTGAACTAAACTTCATCATGTCTAGGATATCACACTCAACCTGTTTAACTGGACTAATTATTGTTCTGAAACTTTTGTAATTAACTTGGTTCTATGTTACTTGATCCTCTACTATGTTCTATAGTCTTGCAAATCTTTTAAGAACATCTTTTGTATGTGTCTAGGTGCTGTCTCTTAAGCTTCTGCATCATTTTTGTTTTAAACAGACGTCTAACTTACCCTTCATGCTTATGCTTGTGATCTCACACCTCTCTTAGAGTTGTATCATCTTACAAATAAGGGAAGTTGCATGTTGTTTATACTCAAGGGATTAACCACATAGAATTTGGGACATAAGTCAGTTGTGATCACTGAAAGAACTAGAAGGAAACTTCTGATGCTTACCTACCCTATCAGAACACTACGTTGTGTTTATATGAGTGCCTTCACTCTTAATGAGCCTAGTATGAATATAAGATTGTGAACTTTTAAAGGGAAAGTGATCATATCATTAGCTTAAGTTAGGATTAACCTGCTTGCTTGCATAAGTACCCCTGTTGATACTCTTTAGAGATTCTGAATGAAGCTGTGAATTCATGCATCTAATAGAAGTGAAGATTTAACCTACATGTCTGAACCTCCGATAAATTTGAACATAGTCAAATAAGCTTATAAAGTATTGTCAATGCATCTAAGAACTCCTGCATACTTTAATTGACCAGTAGAATCAATAAGATTGATACATATATATCTTCTCTACTTCGTAAATCACATGATTTTGTGTTTGACGTTTAAACTAGTCTGCTGGTGTTTGCCTCGCTTTGTTTGTATTTGTAGCTGGTTTCTTTGAAGTATTCTTGGGCATGTTGGAAGTGTTGACAGTATGCTACACTCTTGTGTTTGTGTTGTGACCTCAATGATGTGGTCTGGTATTTCATACTGGTGCTCAATAGAACTTCTATGAGTTGTATGCATATTTGAACTTGTGTGTTACTCCAGCTGTTATATTCGTTGTTATTGTGAATTCCTCATTGGCATTTAGACCAGTAGGGAGGTGTGAGTGGTTAAAGGTATTTAGAAGTAGGATCTAGTTTGTGGTTGAGATGTCCTCCATGACACAAGCACTGCTCGAGGTACCTACGACCCTTATGAACTCTAAAGTGCCAGGGGTTCAAAGTGTGTCTTGTCCATAAATGAGATTTTACCTTAAGCTCTTAATAATTGATATTTATTAATCTCTTTAGGATTAGTGCGAAATGAAAGAAAAGGCTTCACTGTGCATATTGTTTAATCTATTGGAATTTTCATTGACTTTATTGGATCCTTAATTACTGCACTTGTTATAGTTTTATTCGGCCTCATATTGGCCCTACTATACTCTTAATTGCATCTAAATGTTGTATCATGCCTCATTCACTAATATATATCTCTCTCTCTTTTCTTTTCCATATGTGATTGAACTGGGCATGCCGAGTTCTCAAGAACTCAGGCCCAAGTTCTAGCCTAAAGTCCAAGTCACTGGAGCTTGCTGTTGCTATCCGATATCTGCTGGGCCTGGCATTTCTTTAGGCCCAATACTGTGAGTCCAGCCTCTTTCCTTTTATCGCTTTTAAATAAATATGTTATTTTTTTTATATGTGTATGATACTAACGATATTGATTGAATGCTTTCCTTTATCATCTTTGCATTATCTTAGGAACCTAGGCAAGCTAAAGACCACAGGTAATTATAAGGAAAAATCATTGTTTTACATATATCGGTTAAGAATTTCAATATGCTTGTTATTTATTAAAAAAATACATTGACAATCCCTTAAAGTTGTCCATGCTTTTCACTTGAATACTCTATTTTAAATATGTTCCATTTGAGCTCTTAACCAAGATGATACTTAGACACATTATGCTGACATGCAAGGCAAGTGTTCTCACATTTTTTAAGCGCGTGAAATGGTCCGAATAATACACTCCTCACACTTTTTCTATGATTTTCTTTTTTTGCTTTTTTCTTTTATTATTCTTTTCTTCCTATCTTACCTCATTCTTGTTCGTCGGAAACTATGGAATAACCATCAACTTTTCCTGCATTTGGTCTCTTCAAAATTTTTAATCTATTTCCACTCTCTCTCTCTCTCTCTCTCTCTCTTTCTCTCTCTCACACACGCACACAAATCACACTCAACAAAATGCAAACAAAACAACCCACATCTGTAAAGGAAAGAATTTGAAATATGTCAAACCTAGGTATTCCATCATCACCATAAATAACCCGTCTTTCGCTGTTCTTTCCAAGAATGACAAAACTCATACTCAATATGTTTTCTTCTTCCAAGTTGGTCGGATTTATGGCTGAAAAATAGGAGAAAAGTGACTTAAAAATTGATAAAAAATGACTGAAAATGGTAGAAATAATTTTTTGGGGATTGACCCGACAATACTTGAAGAAAATGAGTACAGATCTAAAAGAAGAAAGAATGTGATGATGTGAGGAAGAAGAAGAATGGGACAACATCTATGGCTTAAAAAATTGCAGAAAAAATGAGTGTGGAAGATAATTGATTTTTTCGGAACGGATGGGCCCTTGTGGAAGATGACGATGGGTGGTGTAGCTTTTCTCATTTTTATATTTATTTATTTCAGTTTTTTTTTTTAAATTTTTTTAAGTAAGCCCACATGTCCTCGTCTTATTTGTCAATGTACATGTAAATTACACGCACCTTTTATCTTTGGTTGATTACAAAATTTATGTCAAAATTACACAGTAAAGGATTGGTTAAAGTGCTCAAATGAAACAAACTTAAGATAGAGTATTTAAGTGAAAAGTGCAGACAACTGTAAGGGGTTGTCGATGTATTTTGCCTTATTTATTTCCACTATATGATTTTCATCTTCACTCATGCTAATTGTCTTTTTTTATGAAGTTTCCTTTTCAAGGTTTAAAACAGATTCAAATGTGGGCAACTCTCCTTCTTTAAAAGCTGGAATCCAAAAATGATTTCAAAGTCAAGTTTTCTACAAACAAAAATGAAATACAATCGCAATCAAGATTACCTCAATGAGCTTTTCTTCAAAACTTGGATACAAGATTTGAAATCAACCTTAAGGTATATCTATACCCATTTCTCTAACATCCTTTACTTTACTAGAGTTATATAAATAGCCATACTATTTTAAAGATAATGTATTTTAAACCTAGCCACATTTTACAACGCTTGCAAACACAAACACTATATATGTACTTCCAAAATTCTTTCAATCATGTAGACATTTTCTTGAAGGCTTTTATAAATAAAACCTATATCCTTTATTCAAAGGTACAATACATTATCATTCAAATGTTAGGTTTTAAACAAGATACAAAATAAATCACAAACTTTTAAGCACTAATTAAGTATAATGTAGATATTTAATTCCCTAAACCTAGTCTAAGTCCCATAGAGCTACCTCAGGCAGATTATAGGGGGTTCCTAACACCTTCCCTCAGAAGAACAAGAACCCTTACCCAAATCACACTAGTTAAGAGACTAATGGGATAATAATTTAAGAACTGAATAGGTAGCCTCGTATAACTTTAAATATTAGGTGGCGACTCTCTTTCATCAACAATAGGAAAACCACTAGTTGAATCTTGTTTTGGCTCGTGCAAAAGGGGGTGCAACAACATGGCGACTCTGCTGGGGATTTTACACTGACCTTAGCAGACTTAGACTGTATCTTAAATTCAGGGGCGTTTGTTTATATGCTATTTTAATTGTGCTTAACTTTGCAAATATGTGTTTATATGTCTTATTTGTTCATCATTTACTTAGCTTCCTACTTTTAATTATTCTCAATTATCTCTTACCGCTTCATATACACTTTCATCATATTCTTTCCATCGAGTCTTGGTCGTACACTATCACACACAATGGCACACAAGGGTTGTCTTTTACACCCCTCTAAACCTTCTTTAAAAATTCTTTAGTCTCAGAGAATGGCTTTGTCTGGACAACTGACATAAAACCTCACAGTATTCAGTCCAACTCCAAGAATTAGGAAACACTCTGCTCTAGCAAACATAGGTCATACTACATAAACCATAGGTGAGTTGGTCCCTAGCTGTCACGACCCTAAATTCCCACCTTAGGATGTTGTGATGACACCTAGTCCCCATGACTAGGTAAGCCTAACACATGCCGAGTTATTAACATAATTAAATTATTTAATCATTAAATCATAAACCAGTAAATAACATGCATAGTTGCAAATGCCAATAGTTATACATTTCCCAAAATCGGTAGTACAGAGTCATAAGCTCTACTAAAATGTACTAGAATTTTAAAATACAATGGTATTTTAAAATGAAGATAAATAGCAGTAAAGATTTAGTCCGAAGGTGACTCCAAGGCTTGCTGTCACGACCCAAAATCCCCCTCAAGAGTCGTGATGGCACCTAGTCTCTAAGCCTAGGTAAGCCTAACACATATTGAATTACTAACAGATTTTAACCAGTGAACTGTTATACATGAATAAGAAATTTTTATTTAAAGCCAACAATCCAAAGTTGCTATATAACATTCCAAAACTGGTAGTATAAGTCATAAGCTCTACTGAGTTTACTAGAAAACCTCTAAGTATAACTGTTTTGGAATAGAAATTAAAAGTACAACGTAAACTTTCAGAAGGTGACTCCGAGGCCTGCGAACGCGACGGCAAGTATACCTTTTGAAGTCTTCACAGCGATGCTCGATCAGCTATCTAATAATCAACACGCTCCGAGGTACCTGGATCTGCACAAAAATGTGCAGCAAGCGTTGCATGAGTACACCACAATGGTACCCAGTAAGTATCACGACTAACCTCGGTGGAGTAGTGACGAGGAACAGTGAAGACACCTACTAGACATAGTGCAAGTATGAATATAAAACTAACAGGGAAAAATATAAAGCTAAACATGGTAAGAGTAATGTTAAGAACTAGAAACAACAATTAACAACAAGGAGTCAACATGTAAATACGCCGTGAGGTAAGCATAATACAAATAAAGTCCGATGAAATCAAATAGGGGAAAATAAGTAAAATCCCAATAAAACAACCACTTTCACACAAGGTTTATAAATGATTTTCCCGAGGTACCACACTTTATAGCCACAATTCACAAGTCCCAAGTCACAAACCCTAATCACTTGGCATCTTGTTGCCACATTACATATCACTACCGCACAGGCAACTCACGTGCTGCACGAATAACTCACATACCAATACCATCAATACCTCATATCTACACGAACAACTCACTGCTAAGAGAGTGACAATATCTCATATCTGCATGGACAAATCACGTGCTAGCAATAACAATACCTCATAACCACACGGACAACTCACGTGCCAGTAATAGCAGTATCTCATATCCGCACAGACAACTCACGTGCCAATAGTACAACTCTCACACAGAATGCAAGTATAAAAGAATACATATAAATGATCATCAAACATCAAAGTTCATATTCCTGGACTAACATAAGTGATAGATTACAGTGTATGATTGTGCAAGTATACTAATACAACTCGAGTCAATCAAGTTAAATCAGAGACAACAAATGGCACATAGGAAACAACACAATAAAACTATATTATGCATGACTCACACAAGGTAGGCACACCCCTACACAAATATGATTAATAACAATTCCCTCAGGCCATCACAAGTCATTAGAAATCATCTCCGACGTAGCCCCCTTGTCTCGCCACGTGCGCAACAATAAAGTAAATGCCTGCCTTGTCTCGCCGCAAGCGCATAATAATATTCCCACCTTGTCTCGCCACATGCGTAAACGCAGATATATGTAGCTCGCTTTGTCATGCCGTATGGGCAAATATCAATAATAACAATAGCACGGACTACTCACGTGCGAACACCCCATTAATCCTCTCAACAATGTCACGTGAGCCAAAAATATAATGTTGCACCCTATTTTGCACGGGTCAAAAAAAGATTCAATTTGTGGTTTCTCTGTTGTTGATAAAAGAGAGTCGCCACCTAATATTTAAAGGTATACTAGGGTACCTATTTAATTACCAACGTCATATTCTTTATTAGTCTACTAACCAGTGAGATTTTTATTAAGGGTTCTTGTTATTCGAAGGGGAAGGTGTTAGGTACCCCTTAAAATCTACCCGAGGTAGCTCCATAGCACTTAGACTAGGTTTAAAGGGTTAGTTGTTTGCATTCTGCTCAATTCGTATTAGAAGGGCATGGCTCACTGTATATCTTAGTGAGAGTATGACATTAATAAAAGGGATCCGAGATTTAAAGGGGGTATGAGTTTAGAAAGAATCTTGAAAACTAATGTTGGTGTATTTGAAAGAGTTTTAAAAAATATATACATGAATGGTTTGTATGAAGCATGTAAAAAAGGCTAAGTTATAAAAACACTTTGTTTTTAAAGAATGGATATTTATATAATTTTAATGAGATAAAGATGTCTTAAGAATTGAGTCTAAGATATACCTTGTCTTCTGAAATCACTTAAATCTTAGACTTGAAAGAATAGTTTTAAAAGTCTTTGCTGGGTGGCAGCACTTAAATTTTGAAAAGGTCAATTTCTTTTCGAAGGCTAGCCTCGTGATTCAAATCTGGTATTGAAAAAAAGGACTACCATCTTTGCTAAGTTATTTTAGCTTCAAAAATCTTCATGGAAAGTTGAGCAAAACATAGCAAATTAGTGAGCAGTACATGATTAACGAATGGAGAATTGGTTACTATCTAACATTTATTTTTAATCTTATGTCTTTTAAGGTTTACCTAAGTTGTCAATGTAATTCAAAAGATAAATTAAAGCATTAAATCAAATATGATGAGAGCAACGTCATATACATGTAAAAGAATATAAATAACAAAATATAATGAAGCAGTAAAAGGGTGAGGAGTGACTCTGCTTTGGGCCTAAAAGAGGTAGGCTCAGTAATCAACAAGGATGGACAGCAGTAAACTCCAGGCTTTCAGATGCATGGTACGAGGTTTGGGCCTGAGTTCCTTGAGAACTCACTAGGCTCAATGGTTGTACATGTTCAATAAAGAAAGAGAGAAAGACATTGTAAATAATATTCTATACATACAATCATACATGAAATATGTAAGTGAAGGACTTGAAAATGATATAAGAACTAACAGTAACTAAATATCATGAAAGGTTATACTAATGTGAGGGTCATATATGGTAAAGTGATTTACCTTGAAAACCTTTTGTTGTCATTAAAAACTAAACCCAAAAGGAGTAATGAATGTCAATGGATTAGAGACTAAGAGTAGCGTTCCACTTAAGGTCAAAGACCCCTTTGAATCCCCCGACACTTTAAAGTTCCCAAGGGTCTAAGGGCCCAGGGCATTGCTAGTGCCAAGGAGAGCAATTCAACCGAGAGTTAAACTCTACTCTCAAATACCCCTAACCACTAACGACTCACTCTTCCCCACAGGTTTAAATGCCAATGAGGCACTTTCAAAGTAAACCAATCACCATAACAATACTACACCACAAAACTGTATACCTTTCTCATGAGGGCAAAACATAATACCATAAGACTGTAAGACAGTTTGTCTACACTGTTGTAACTATTTCCAAAACTGACTAGATGATTAACACATTAAACTGGCCCAAATAGGTTTCAAACACACATTATCATGCTATTGTTAGGAAATCAAACATCCGAGGTTAGTGAGGGTAGAGAGAGCATAGTTCCAATCTATAACAACTTATAAACATAGGTGTATTTTCCTTAACAACACTTAATTACATCAATCATAGGTTGATTAAGCTTCGCCCTTTACGTATACACAGGTTAACAATGCTAACTGAGAATTATTAAAATGTTAACATAGGTGTAGAATAACAATTGCAATTAAACATCTGGGGGAATTAGGAGAGAGTAGGTTAACAATCACAACTGAAATCCCTGAAGAGTGCTAACCACATTTCAAGTTTATTACTACAATTGATACTTTCTAAAGAAATATAATACAGTTCAAACAGCTTAATCATAACTATAGGTTAGTGGCCTTAACCGGGGGAGGGGGG
>MCJB01000014.1:0-20532 GCA_002018475.1 Nicotiana obtusifolia
CAGCGGGCGCTGCCCCGAACCTCGCGTGAACATTAATATATAATAATACATCACATATTAATCAGGCTCCACACCTAACACCTAATGTTTGTTAATTATAACAGAGAAACTCCATGAACTTATGTATATCAGCTAGGAAAAATGATCAATAATTTTGAGCGATTATTTATGTAAAGATTTCAATTTTGTACACATTGCCCAAGGTGTGAGTTATGACCACTGATTTTAATTAAGCTCATCACCAACACCTAAGTTCAGTTCAGGTTCGCCAAATGGTGTTCAATGTCTGCCTTCCTTGTGGGCTCTGGGATTTTCTCACATCTCTTTCACCAACCTCATTACTCAGAGAAAGGGGCATAGAGGCGCCCTCGTCCGGCACCATTTTCGGACCTAGCAGCTGACGGGCGGATCGTGCCTGAATTCAAATCGGACCAGACTCTTCTTTGTTTGAGCTGCTTCCAGACGCAGACCGATGATTTCACTTGTCCTGGATAAATACGTAGAGATCTTTGTGGGACCGTGGAGGGAGTCTTAATTGATCTTTATTTGTAATTTAAAATAATTCTTGAACTAATTTAACTCTACATTAATTAAAAGTTTGCAACAAATAAGATTCAATCGGACCCCTTCTATATATACATCTCCACCTCTACAAGAAGTAGTATCTTATTTTAAAGTTGGAACTAAAATATTTCATTTGGTATAGCCTATAGTTCGATCTAGGAAACCTAATTAACCCCCAAAAAATAAAACAAAGAAATATGACATTCTACATGAATAAATATTCTATCATAGTACTGCAAGATAAAAAATACTATAAGATGCATTTGTAACATTTTCTTCATTACTAAAAGGAAAAGAAAAAAGTAAAAAGAAATTGAAGGGCAAATGACCTTAATATGCATGATTTTGGCCGACCGAAGAAAAAAACACTTTAAATTCCATGTTGAGGAAAAGCCAATTTGAGTAATTTTTTTAGTTTTAAACTTTTAACTATACTCTTTCCGGTTCATCACAAGTGACATTTTAACTTTAAGCACACCCCTTAAAAGTACGAACTTTTAAAGAAAAAAAGGTGCATTTACTCTTAATTAAAATTTATATATTGTTACCTTCACTTATTGAAATTAAAATTTGCATATTATTACCTTTGCATATGTAAATATGGACAAATTCTGAAAAAATAAAATTAATTTTTATTGTATGTAAATGAACACTTATTTTAGAACAAAATAAAAAAGTAAAAAAATCATGAACCCGTTGAGGAACTTTTTAATTTGTTTTTTCTTTGTGGCCCTTCTCCGTTTCTTTAAGCTTTGTTTCTAGAAGTCCACTTCTTCTTTTGATTGACTTCACTTTGGAAATGGATCCCAAAGTAGCAACAACCATAGTTAATGATGTGATTTTTTTTAATATTTAAAAAGTTAGGATTATTATTGTTTGACCAAAAAATAGATTTTGGTTCAAATAATTAAACTTATATAAACGAAGGTTAATTTTAGCTAATAATAATATCATTAAGATATAGTTCTCAAAAGTAAAATAAATGTTATGTAGATATATCTAGGTGACGGCGAAGTATTCCAAAAATTAATATAATAATGTAGCATTCAATATTAATGTATAGCAATAAATAACATTAAGTAAATAAAATAAATGTGTCTACAAGAAAGGATGGAATCAATGAATATTCCTTCTGACAATGGTGAGTGATGGACAATCCTTTGAATATTTAAGTTATTTTCGGATCTAGTGGAAAAGTGTAGACGAAAATCTTAGTGAAAATGTGATGTTTGTATATTTATAACAAGATCTGATTCTCTTTCTCAAAAATGAATATTACATGTTCCTCTATCACCGTGTCTATTTCTATTTATATGGAACACGTTCCCAAAAACCCTAATAGAAATATTCACTAGAATATTCTCTTTTGTATCCTATCTCAAAACTAACAGTTACTGCGCTGTTAAGGTTGCTCGACCTCGACCTCGATGACAACTCCTCGACTTCATAATTGCTGGCTCTTCGACCGCAAGTATTTAAGAAAACTCATTTCTACTAATTTATCACCAATTATTTCATATAAATAGATTAAGCAACTAAACTCATGTAAATTCTAACAAAATTAGTGAAACAAGTTAATAATATTAAAAATAATAATAAGTACACTCCATTCACAAGTAGATCATAATAATAATAAAATAAAAGATAAAATGTTAAAAGATCATAAGTAAATATTTCCAATATGATATATAATCCATAACTTAAAGTGCAATAGTAGTTTTCTAACCACGTGACATATAATTCATAACAAAATATTCATATTCCATAAAATCCTTAGCAATTATATCATAAATAATATTACTCTAGCTCAATTGCCAGATGAAACAAGAGCAAAAACATGAAAAATAAGGTTAACTATCATTAAAAAAAAAAAAGGAATGATGATAAAGAAAAAAAATTTGGAAAGATAAATAATAACACTTTGTAACCACACTTGAAAACAACCAATAGTACGCAACTAATTGAAGATTAAAGTAAATAGAATTGGAGTTAAAATCGAACTAGGAGAAAAAACAAAAAAAAACAAAAGAAGAAGAAGAAGGCAAACCCATCCTTTTTTACCTTTGATGTTGGAGTTGGTAGAAAAAAAGTGACGAAGACAAAGTGGGTTATATGTCGGAGATTTGGAGTTAAAATGAAAAAAAGGTAAAGAGTAAAATATAATTAAGAAGTAATAAGTTAGGACATAATTTAAAAGAAAAATAAGAAACAATCCTACCAGTGACAGACCAAATTGGTTGTTTCAAAAATAAGACTTTTCATTGTTCCGGAACAATAAATTTTAAGAATACAATATTACTAATTTTAACCAAAAACACAAATATTATTTTGAGATAACAATACAACGCGATACTCGTATTATTATGTCTCTATTTTACTCACGATTGCCTTGAGTTATAGAGTGCGTATTGCTGCTACTTCTTAGTTCACTTTCTGCTGCCACTCTTGTGCCATATCAGATCGCAGGAAAGCTAATTGTTTTTCTTTATAATTATCATGAGCATTTTGGTTAATTTATTAAATAAAATAATGAATTATATATGCCTATATTATGGGAATAATAAATATATATAAACCATAAAACAAAAAATTAAATATTAGTAGTTCTTGCTGAATGCTAGTCATTATATATAGAGGGATTATAAATGTCAACTGTCCACTTCACAGGGTATTTAATGACTAAGTCCAGGAATGTTTTCAAGTAGTAATGGAATTGAAGTATCAATAAGTATAGTAGTAAATATCAACTCAGCCGTAGGGTTCATTATTCGATGTGACTTATTTTCTCCTATGATTTTTTGGTCGTTATCACACAGATTAAGAAATTCGTCTTTTAATAGTAATTAGCAATAAAACTAATCATATTAACATTTACTATCTCTTCACATAAACACTCCTAACACATACTCCAATACTATTTACTCCAAGGACAATGTAGAAAAAAATAATAAATCCATTCTTGCAATCTAAAAAATCACTTATTATGAACCACAAGAAAAAAAATTAAAAAATCACTGGTTGTGGACCGGAGGAAGTAATAATTACTTCAACTCGTATTTTAATAGGAGTTTTAATGAATTTTTCACTGCGTTTGAGAAGCAATCCGACTAGTTTTCTCCATTAAAATATTAAGTGCTCGAAAGGCATTTAAAACCATTAAAGTATTTGTATATTTCTCCTGAGGTATGTCGGAAGCATTTTCTCTATTTCTTAAATAGAAATAAAGTTTATATATACATTATTATTTTTTTTCAGATCCTACTTGTAGAATTATACAAAGTTTGTTCGATTTATTAGCATTTATAAACAGCTTTGCTGGTGAAGCGGTCAATAATAATTTTCACCATTTCACTTGGTGATGGAAGCTTGTTGTTGTAAATTATTTGTATATTTCATGGATTTTAGGAAGCCATTGAAATGCACCACAGGGCTTGGCTATTACAGTGCCAGTATGTTATATAAATTAAGCATTATCTTAATCTCTGCTCATAAACTTGGTTTTCTTTTGTTTTCTTTCTCTTGTTTCTACAAATCGTGGGACGGAAAATTTCTGATATGAAGTGCTTCCTAACTTTTCATTACTTTCTTGTTTTCATTCTTATATTTCTGCACGAAATCAGTTAATAGATTTTTGATATCAAATGATTAAAAAAAAAAATAAGTGCTTTATTCCGAGAAAAACGAGAGAGAAGGGATATCATTATTGCCGTCTACATCGTATTTATAGGAAAAAGAGTAATTGAACAAATATTGAATAAAATAATATCGTAAGTTCACAAGCAGCGCAACTGAATACTTATTTCAGAAAAGTTTATTCGACTTAATTATACCACGTAATCTTTTAAAAAGCGTTCTGAGAGAGTTATTTAAGCTCCGCGCCTTTTTTCTTTTGAATCAAAAGTCAAGCAAAATCAAGCAGAGCACTAAGTTCAATTATTTTATTTGAATTTGTAGCAAAAAGTAATTAATTTTTTGTAATCAAAGTATATAAAATAATAATGGCGCACACAACTTACAACTTTTATCGTACTATGCTCTCCAAAGAGCAACTCTTCTTAAAATCTCACTCAAAAGATGCTGAGTTGAAATCACATTCTAACTAAGAATGAGTTATTGTCTTTCTCCGAACCTAACTGCCCAACCTCAAAGCGGATAACTAATGCGTTCTACTTATTAAACAAGGTTCTATGATCGTCCGTGAGGGAGGTGTCTATTACACAGATGATCACTGAACTATGCAAAATGATGGAACAAAGTCATTTTACTTTAATATGTAACAGAAAAACCACTAACTTTTCTTAGTGCACACAAATAGCCACTTAACCAGAAGTATCAATATTTCCAGCGGAATAAAATGACATGGACTTGAATTTTTTTATTATTTGACCAAATAACTGAAGGAATATGATATTCTTTTGTTGATTCTCAATAGTTTATATGATCCCCTATTTATAGTGCTAGAATACAAATCAAAGACCAATAGGGATTAGGATAGGAACTAAATCAAATCAATGTAGAATATGGAATACTAAAGATACTTTCCTAATATAAAATATATTCTCCTAATATAAATATAGTTTCCTAAAATATATTCTCCTAATAGTTCCCCTCAGCTTGAACGTGGGTAGGCTGAAACGTTTAAGCTGGATCGAAACGAGTCAAATACGTATCTCGGGAGTCCTTTAGTAAAGATGTCCGCATACTGTGAGGAAGACGGCACATGAAGAACTCGAATGTGACCGATCTGAACTTTCTCCCGAACAAAGTGAATATCCATTTCTACGTGTTTGGTACGCTGGTGCTGCACGGGGTTGCCGGACAAATAAACGGCTGAGACGTTGTCACAATAAACTACTGTAGCTTGGAGGACCGGAACATGAAGCTCAAGAAGCAAATTACGGATCCATGTAGCTTCAGCACTACACAGTTGTTTGGAGACTGTTCCGGCGGCATTTTGTTTGGTGTTTAGAGACTGTTTTGCAGCTGTTTGGTAGCTAATTTTGTGGTTTTACAGCTAAAAATCTCTCGAACAAAGTAAAAAATTTCAATTTCACAAGGAAAATAAACTAGAATCCTATTAAAAGAAAAATCCTTATTCTAAAAGAATACAATAAAGAAAGTTTATGCCTATGAAGAAAAGGAAAACAAGAAATTCTTTCTGATAAGAAATAATAAATCATATTTTAAGAAGAAAAGAATTTTGATTTCTTGAAAGTTGATTTTTGTGGTTTTACAGCTAAAAAGCTATTGTTTTTGACTTTAAAAAGATGGCTAACGGTTGTGCTCCACACGGTATTTTTGGGGCAGTTTTGTTGCGTTTTTTTTTGACATGTTTCGAAGCTAAGTTTCAGCTTCATTTTGGTTGGTTATTGCTTTTTGATTTCCTTTTTATTTTCTTTTTAAATGTAATAAATAGACAAAGTAAATACTACTCTTAAATAAAATTATACTTTTTTTGAAACTTCTCTTTCTTTGTAACTGAAGAAAAAAAAACTTATACTAAAAATGTGACCTTTTTTTTTTGTTATTTTGATTTTCTTAAACAAAACCTATAAAAGAAGAAATAAGAGCTAAAATATATAGATTTAATTTAAAATATATTATATTTACATACTAGAAAGTGATGAAAAAATTAAATATGGTGAAAATGGTACTGTAAATCCATTGTAGGATGAGCGCGTCGAGTTCCGACCACGCGGCAAAGGTAGGATCGTTTTCTTCGGGTGGTTTGGTGCCATCGATGCGATCAAGTACTTTGTAGGCACGGACGTGTAGCTTGAATAATTTGACCCAAGAAGAGTATGAGACCTTCTTGCCATCAAGAATACGAATCTTGTTGTTGATGTTGGTGACCGTATAGGCCGGGTGTAGTGGTTGTTTGTCGGCAATGGGGTTGTTGTTGTTAATAGTGGCCGGTTCATCACCCATGATGAGGGGATGGGCGAATAAAAGAAAAAAGAAATTAGTGTAGAAAGGCTCTGATACCATGAAGGAATATGATATTCTTTTGTTGATTCTCAATAGTTTACATGATTCCCTATTTATAGTGCTAGAATACAAATCAAAGGCCAATAGGGATTATGATAGGAACTAAATCAAATCAATGTAGAATATGAAATACTAAAAATACTTTCCTAATATAAAATATATTCTCCTAATAATAACATCCAAACAAAACATAAACAATCTACCCATACACCCAACCCAACTCAACTTGCTAAATAAATACCCACCCACTTAATAAAATAAACTCTAAAGATTAATTGTGTGCATTAAAAAAAGTTAAGTGATTCTCTTGTTATAAATTAAAGTAAAGTAATTTTGTTCGCTCGTTTTGCATAGTTTAGTAATCATTTGCGTAATTGACACGAGAAGGGAGTAGAGGTAAAGATCAATTAGATTGGGGTGATGCGTACCATACTTCACTAGTTAGCTTTCCCATCAGCCATGAATGAAATTAAATACGATAAGCCTGCCAATTCCTAAGTTTGATTGATTTCTTATCTTATCAAAGTGCAAATTGGCATTCATTTCAAAGAAAACTGCAGTCATATTTTAGCATCATGGACGAAATGGAAAAGATAGTGACACTTGTGTTAGAATTGATTTGCACAACACTTTGATTGTGCACTTTGATTTTGCAAAGAGTAATTTCGTGTAGAAAGAGAGAAAATTTCGTGGTAACACCCGTGGACAATTTCCACGGCGTTGGGGTGTATTTATTAATTAATAATATTGAATATTTATAATTACAGAGTATAATTAGAGAATAAGTAGTACAGCTTAAAATTTGGGTCGGGTGAAAGAATCAATCAGGCTCCATACCTAACAACTTGAAGCTGTAAATAACTAAAATCCATTAAATTCTTAGATGAGCAAAGGTGAAAGTATTAATTCAATGCATTTAAATAATTATATTGGACGATTCTTGAATTGTGCTTCTTTCGCTAATCATGGTTATGACATTAAAAAGGAATAATCGTGCATGAATTACTACTAGTATTTAATAGGGTTTTTTTCACTTTTAGCCCCCCCAAAATTTATTTGCGTTCGTTAGCAGAAAAAATATATAATTTGTATATAACATATGGAATGTGTATATATATACAAAAAATATACAAAAAAATATATAATTTTTCGACTGTTATTTTGTCAACGGCTATACAGTCTCATATTTCCTATTTAATACACCTCACCGATATGAATAATTATATACTTCCTCCATTCACTTTTAGTTGTCAATTTTAGTTTTTTCACACCCTATTTATTTTACTCATAATAATGATAGTATTTTAAAAAATCTCGGGAAATGATTTGGGAAATTAATTGTTAATGATAAGGGTAAAACAAGAAAAAGATTATTTTTTTCTTGATTTAGTATAGTAGACAAGCAAAAATAAAAATAAATTTTTAGTATAGTGGACAAATAAAAGTGAACGGAGGGAGTACATTTCTAAGAGAAGACTTTCAGGCCAAGCCTGGTATTACAATAACTTCTACTACTACTACTACTATTAATTAAAGGCAGTTTATTATTAGATCCCTAGACATTATATATATACATATATGTAGGATGCAGGCAGTGAAATGAAAGGTGGTTAGTATAGTCACAGCTAGTTACTGGAAAATGGAGGCAGCAGCTATAACTATTCGTATCTGATCTCCATATCTTCTTCCTCCTTATTACTCACTGAAAAAGGAGAGAACATATATAACCCTTTGAATGACAAGTACGTGTTAGAACAACCCAATAATTCCACTAGCTACCTATATTTTTTTTTAACAATATATATATATATATATGTGTGTGTGTTAGGATCGATTCATTCAAACATCCTCACGAAGAAGATGAAGCAATCTTGAAGAGAGTAAAGTTGAGAGACCGAATTTGTGTTAACACCTGGACATTATAAATCTCTCCTATTCTTGTTAGATTTACGTACCCCGCAACCTAAAGTTTGCTTCTGCTAGCTGCTACCACTACTACTACTAAAAAGTGCAAACTCTGTAAGTTTGCTTCATATATTTATTCTCACGCACTTTCTCTGCAGCTTTCCTCCCTTTTTCCTACTACAAAAATTTTCATTCATTCTCTTGTATGTGATGGTTCATTTTTGTTCCTCATTTGCAGTTCCACGTACTAAAACAAGGGCTGAAATTGAATGACAATGAAGAGCCTTTTCCTGGTCTATATGGTTTTGTTGCTTGTTTCATTCTCTGGTTTATATTTTCTCTCTTCTTTCCTTCTCCCTTCATTTATCTTCCTTTTATGTTGAGTTTGATATTTATAACTAACTGGCCTTTTTCTTGCTTTTCACCTTTGCCGTAAAGAGTAATTCTTTGTTCAACTCCATGTCACTTCTGCAGCTCCCTATCTTTTTAAGAAATTCTTTTTTATTCAGAAAAGAAAAGTGAAGTTGGGAAATCTAAACTATGGTTACTGCTTTGATATATTTATTCTACTGCCATGCATGTATTCCTAGCTTCTATAGGATTTTTTATATTTTAATTTCCCCTTCTTGGGGTTTGATTTCCAACTCTATATTGAATGTTCTAGGCCTGAAAATGTTGAAGCAAGTGTTGTTATCTTTTTGAAGATGCAGCAATGTTCATTAATCTCATGCATTGGAACTAGCTGAGGAAGGTGGTGCAACTTTTGAAAGATAATTAAGGCACTTTGGAACAACATATAGGCAAAAGCTTCTGAACTTTATTAGGATAATCAAATATGCAGCTTTTCTATTTATAATTACCAAGCCACAAACAAGGCGCAGTGTTAATCTGGTTTTACCAGGAAGGCGTAGTAACTTCTGAACATGAGTGACAGTGCATTGTTTTATTTTCTGAACAAAAACATATTTATTCTACTGTTTTGCATGTATCCCTAGCTTCTACAGGATTTTTTTGGTTAATGTTTTGGGAACTTTTCCCTCTTGGGGTTTGATGATTCCAACTCTATCTTGAATGTTCAAGGCCTGTAAATCTTGAAGCAAGTGTTGTAATCTTTTAATGGTGCAGTAATGCACATTAATCATACATTGGAACTAGCTGAGAAAGGTGGTGCTATTCAAGAAAGAGCCCTAATTCCCAGGCAAAAATACACTGTCACTTCTGCTCGGAAATTACTACGCCTCCCTGGTAAGACATATATCCCTGATCAACATTAATTCTCCCTATCCTGCACACAACTTGGTTATAAATAAGCTCGAAAAACTTCATATATTTGGCTCCTAATATAATGTTCTGGCTCCTAATATAATGTTCTGTTAGGATTTGTTCTCTCAACACTGTTCAATTTATGAAGAAGGGATGAAAAACTGGAAGAGAGAAGATAGAGTAGAGATAAAACGCGTGAGAGAAGAGAGAGAGAGTTTTGTGGTAACAACCCGTGGGTAACTTTCACGGCGATAGGGTTTACATATTAATCAGGTTCAATATCTAACATGTTCCACATGCTTTTACCTTTTTATTATTATAAAATGCCTTATATGTTCTTCCAACACTTGCACTCTTTGAGTCTTTTTCGTCAAAAAACTAAAGGAAATAATGAATAGATATACATTATGTATCACAATCAAAATAAACCTTTTAAAGTTGATTGGTTAGTCAAGTTTACTATCCTTCGCCGATCTTGTTATTTTCTCAGCTTTTGATAGTAAACGAAAAAAATATGCACTTTGTCAACCCCTGTTACCTAGACGAACAATTCACACATTGCCTGTTGCATAAAATTTTAAAGGTGTAAACCTAGTAAACTTTTGTTAGAAAGATAAAAATTCTTGCTGAAAAAAAGAAATAAAGTTTTATTTCTTAGCAACATATTGTTGAGCACTTGAACTAGTAGCTACATTGCTTGACTTAATCTTGTTCTTTTCGGGCATTGCACAGATATTGGTGATGGTGATGGTACTAGTGATGATGGTACTGGTGATGATGGCGATGGTAATGGTAATGGTGACGGTGGGGATGATGGCGGTGATCAAGGTGACGGCTCAGAGAACAGGATAGGGCCATCATCATGTTCAAAAGACAGCATCCAAGTAAACCAAGGTGACACAGCGCCACTTCCAAATGGCATTCCAACATACACAGTCATAATCGAAAATGCGTGTTACACAGGAGGAAGTTGCACTGTGTCTAACATTCACTTGAGCTGTGGCTGGTTTAGTTCAGCAAGACTCATAAATCCTAGAATTTTCAGAAGACTTAGTTATAATGACTGCCTTGTCAATGATGGGGAGCCTCTCAGTCCAGGACAATCCCTCACTTTTCAATATGCTAATACTTTTAAATATCCTCTTTCTGTTTCTTCCATTGCCTGCTAGATGGGGTTGCTTTGTAATATTTACTTACTAATCGTATGTAGATGGCTTCTTTTGGGATCTTTTCTTGGTCTAAGATTAGACTGTGGATGTGTAATGTGCCCAAGAATAACTTAGTGGTCTTTTGTGTATGGTGTTGGTAATTAACTTGGTTCTTGTAATTTAGTTAATGGCATCAATGTGAACCTAAGGAACGTGTGAAAGAGACCCGCTATGATCGTTCCTCATTTTTTAGTATTTTTAGGCAATAAAACGAGAACTCGGCCGGATTTTGATATTTTCGTGCGCTATGCCCACGCTTTTGGCGTGGCCCCGGGAATCCGGACCCCATAAAATATATCCGGACATTAGGGAAGGACCTAAGAAACGTGTGAGAGTGACCCACAATGACCGTTCTTCATTTTTTGGTAATTTTAGGCAATAAAACCAGAACTCTGCCCGATTTTGATATTTTCGTGTGCTATAGCCCACGTTTTTGGCATGGCCACGGAATCCGGACCCGGACTCCGTAAAATTTATTTGGACCTTAGGAAAGGACCTTAGGAACGTGTGCGAGTGACCCGCAATGACCGTTCCTCACTTTTTGGTATTTTTAGGCAATAAAACGAGAACTAGGCCCGATTTTGATATTTTCGTGTGCTATAGACCACGCTTTTGGCGTGGCCCCGGGAATACGGGCTCGGACCCCATAAAATTTATCCAGATATTAGGGAAGGACCTAAGGAATGTGTGCGAGTGACCCGCAATGACCGTTCCTCATTTTTTAGTATTTTTAGGCAATAAAACGAGAACTTGGCCCGATTTTGATATTTTCGTGTGCTATAGCCCACGCTTTTGGCGTGGCCCGGGAATCCGGACCCAGACCCCGTAAAATTTATCCGGACATTAGAGAAGGATCTAAGGAATGTGTGAGAGCAACCCGCTATGATCGTTCCTCATTTTTTAGTATTTTTAGGCAATAAAACGAGAACTAGGCCCTAAGTTTCATGTGCTATTGCCCACGCTTTTGGCGTGGCCCCGGGAACCCGGAACCGGACCCCATAAAATTTATCCGGACATTAGGGAAGGACCTAAGGAATGTGTGCGAGTGACCCGCAATGACTGTTTCTCATTTTTTGGTATTTTTAGGCAATAAAACGAGAACTCGGCCCGATTTTGATATTTTCGTGTGCTATAGCCCACGCTTTTGGCGTGGCCCAGGGAATCCGGACCCGGACCCCATAAATGTTATCCGGACATAAGGGAAGGACCTAAGGAACGTGTGAGAGCAACCCGTAATGACCGTTCCTCATTTTTTGGTATTTTTAGGCAATAAAATGAGAACTCGGCCCGATTTTGATATTTTCGTGTGCTATAGCCCACGCTTTTGGCGTGGCCCGGGAATCCGGACCCAGACCCCGTAAAATTTATCCGGACATTAGGGAAGGACCTAAGGAATGTGTGAGAGCGACCTGCAATGACCGTTCTTCATTTTTTGATAATTTTAGGCAATAAAACCAGAATTCGGCCCGATTTTGATATTTTTCGTGTGCTATAGCCCACACTTTTGGCGTAGCCCAAAGACACCGGACCCGGACCCCGTAAAATTTATCCGAACATTAGGGAAAGACCTAAGGAACGTGTGAAAGCGACCCGCTATGATCCTTCCTCATTTTTTGGTATTTTTAGGCAATAAAACGAGAACTCGGCCCGATTTTGATATTTTCGTGTGCTATATAGCCCACGCTTTTGGCGTGGCCCCGAATCCGGACCCGGACCCCATAAAATTTATCCGGACATTAGGGAAGGACCTAAGGAACGTGTGAGAGCGACCGGCAATGATCGTTCCTCATTTTTTGGTATTTTTAGGCAATAAAACGAGAACTCGGCCCGATTTTGATATTTTCGTGTGCTATATAGCCCACGCTTTTGGCGTGGCCCCGGGAATCCGGACCCAGACCCCGTAAAATTTATACGAACATTAGGGAAGGACCTAAGGAATGTGGGAGAGTAACCCGCTATGATCGTTCCTCATTTTTTGGTATTTTTAGGCAATAAAACGAGAACTAGGCCCTAAGTTTCGTGTGCGATAGCCCACGATATTGGCGTGGCCCTGAGAACCCGGACCCCATAAAATTTATCCGGACATTAGGGAAGGACCTAAGGAACGTGTGAGAGCGACCGGCAATGACCTTTCCTCATTTTTTGGTATTTTTTGGCAATAAAACGAGAACTCGGTTCGATTTTGATATTTTCGTGTGCTATAGCCCACGCTTTTGGCGTGGCCCTGAGAACCCGGACCCCATAAAATTTATCCGGACATTAGGGAAGGACCTAAGGAATGTTTGCGAGTGACCCACAATGACCTTTCCTCATTTTTTGGTATTTTTTGGCAATAAAACGAGAACTCGGTTCGATTTTGATATTTTCGTGTGCTATAGCCCACGCTTTTGGCGTGGCCCACGAAATCCGGACCTAGACCCCGTAAAATTTATTCGAACATTAGGGAAGGACCTAAGGAACGTGTGAGAGCGACTCGCAATGACCGTTCCTCATTTTCTGGTATTTTTAGGCAATAAAACGAGAACTCGGCCCGATTTTTATATTTTCAAGTGCTAAAGCCCCACGCTTTTGGCGTGGCCCAGGGAATCCGGACCCGAACCCCATAAAATTTATCCAAACATTAGGGAAGGACCTAAGGAACGTGTACGAGTGACCCTCAATGACCGTTCCTCATTTTTTGGTATTTGTAGGCAATAAAACGAGAACTCGACCCGATTTTGACATTTTCGTGTGCTATAGCCCACGCTTTTGGCGTGGCCCAGGGAATCCGAACTCAGACCCCGTAAAATTTATCCCGACATTAGGTAAGGACCTAAGGAACGTGAGCAAGCGACCCGCAATGACCGTTCCTCATTTTTTGGTATTTTTAGGCAATAAAACGAGAACTAGGCCCAATTTTGATATTTCGTGTGCTATAGCCCACGCTTTTGGCGTGGCCCCGGGAACCCGGACTCGGACCCCATAGAATTTATCCGGACATTAACGAAGGACCTAAGGAACGTGTGCGAGCGACCCGCAATGACCGTTCTTCATCTTTTTGGTATTTTTAGGAAATAAAACGAGAACTAGGCCCGATTTTGATATTTTCGTGTGCTATAGCCCACGCTTTTGGCGTGTCCCCAGGAATCCGGAAACGGACCCCGTAAAATTTATCCGGACATTAGGGAAGGAACTAAGGAGCGTGTGAAAGCGACCCGCTATGATCGTTCCTCAGTTTTTGGTATTTTTAGGCAATAAAACGAGAACTAGGCCGGATTTTGATATTTTCGTGTGCTATATATAGCCCACGCTTTTGCCGTGGCCCCGGGAATCCGGACCCAGACCCCGTAAAATTTATCCGAACATTAGGGAAGGACCAATAGAATGTGTGAGAGTAACCCGCTATGATCGTTCCTCATTTTTTGGTATTTTTAGGCAATAAAACGAGAACTAGGCCCTAAGTTTCGTGTGCGATTGCACACGCTTTTGGCGTGGCCCTGAGAACCCCGACCCGAACCCCATAAAATGTATCCGGACATTAGGGAAGGACCTAAGGAATGTGTTGGAGCGACCCGCAATGACCGTTTCTCATTTTTTGGTACTTTTAGGCAATAAAACGAGAACTCGGCCTGATTTTGATATTTTCGTGTGCTATAGCCCACGCTTTTGGCGTGGCCCAGGGAATCCGGACCCGGACCCCATTAATTTTATCCGGAAATAAGGGAAGGACCTAAGGAACGCGTAGAGCGACCCGCAATAACCGTTCCTCATTTTTTGGTATTTGTAGGCAATAAAACGAGAACTCGGCCCGATTTTGATATTTTCGTGTGCTGTAGCCCACGCTTTTGGCGTGGCCCCGGGAATCTGGACCCGGACCCCATAAAATATATCCGGACATTAGGGAAGGACCTAAGAAACGTGTGAGAGTGACCCACAATGACCGTTCTTCATTTTTTGGTAATTTTAGGCAATAAAACAAGAACTCGGCCCGATTTTGATATTTTCGTGTGCTATAGCCCACGTTTTTGGCATGGCCCAGGGAATCCGGACCCAGACTCCGTAAAATTTATCCGGAACTTAGGGAAGTACCTAAGGAACGTGTGCGAGTGACCCGCAATGATCGTTTCTCATTTTTTGGTATTTTTAGGCAATAAAACGAGAACTAGGCCCTAAGTTTCGTGTGCGATAGCACACGCTTTTGGCGTGGCCCTGAGAACCCGGACCCGGACCACATTAAATTTATCCGGACATTAGGGAAGGACGTAAGGAATGTGTGAGAGCGATCCGCAATGACCGTTTCTCATTTTTTGGTATTTTTTGGAAATAAAACGAGAACTCGGCCTGATTTTGATATTTTCGTGTGCTATAGCCCACGCTTTTGGCGTGGCCCAGGGAATCCGGACCCGGACCCTATTAATTTTATCCGAAAATAAGGGAAGGACCTAAGGAACGTGTGAGAGCAACCCACAATGACCGTTCCTCATTTTTTGGTATTTGTAGGCAATAAAACGAGAACTCGGCCCGATTTTGATATGTTCGTGTGCTATAGCCCACGCTTTTGGCGTGGCCCCGGGAATCCGGACCCGGACCCCGTAAAATTTATCCGGACATTAGGGAAGGACCTAAGGAACGTGTGCGAGCGACCTGCAGTGACCGTTACTCATTTTTTGGTATTTTTAGGAAATAAAACGAGAACTCGGCCCGATTTTGATATTTTCGTGTGCTATAGCCTACGCTTTTGGCGTGGCCCCGGCAATAAGAACTCGGACCCCATAAAATTTATCCAGACATTAGGGAAGGACCTAAGAAACGTGTGAGAGTGACCCGCAATGACCGTTCTTCATTTTTTGGTAATTTTAGGCAATAAAACAAGAACTCGGCCCGATTTTGATATTTTCGTGTGCTATAGCCCACGTTTTTGGCATGGCCCAGGGAATCCGGACCCGGACTCCGTAAAATTTATCCGGAACTTAGGGAAGTACCTAAGGAACGTGTGCGAGTGACCCGCAATGATCGTTCCTCATTTTTTGGTATTTTTAGGCAATAAAACGAGAACTAGGCCCTAAGTTTCGTGTGCGATAGCACGCTTTTGGCGTGGCCCTGAGAACCCGGACCCGAACCACATTAAATTTATCTGGACATTAGGGAAGGACGTAAGGAATGTGTGCGAGCGATCCGCAATGACCGTTTCTCATTTTTTGGTATTTTTTGGCAATAAAACGAGAACTCGGCCTGATTTTGATATTTTCGTGTGCTATAGCCCACGCTTTTGGCGTGGCCCGGGGAATCCGGACCCGGACCCCATTAATTTTATCCGAAAATAAGGGAAGGACCTAAGGAACGTGTGAGAGCAACCCGCAATGACCGTTCCTCATTTTTTGGTATTTGTAGGCAATAAAACGAGAACTCGGCCCGATTTTGATATGTTCGTGTGCTATAGCCCACGCTTTTGGCGTGGCCCCGGGAATCCGGACTCGGACCCCGTAAAATTTGTCCGGACATTAGGGAAGGACCTAAGGAACGTGTGCGAGCGACCTGCAGTGACCGTTACTCATTTTTTGGTATTTTTAGGAAATAAAACGAGAACTCGGCCCGATTTTGATATTTTCGTGTGCTATAGCATACGCTTTTGGCGTGGCCCCGGCAATAAGAACTCGGACCCCATAAAATTTATCCGGAAATTAGGGAAGGACCTAAGGAACGTGTGCGAGTGACCCGCAATGACCGTTCCTCATTATTTGGTATTTTTAGGCAATAAAACGAGAACTCAGCCCGATTTTGATATTTTCGTGTGCTATAGACCACGCTTTTGGCGTGGCACGGGGAATCCGAACTCAGACCCCGTAAAATTTATTCGGACATTAGGGAAGGACTTAAGGAACGTGTGCAAGCGACCCGCAATGACCGTTCCTCATTTTTTGGTATTTTTAGGCAATAAAACGAGAACTAGGCCCGATTTTGATATTTTCGTGTGCTATAGCCCACGCTTTTGGCGTGGCCCCGGGAACCTGGACCCGGACCCCATACAATTTATCATGACATTAGCGAAGGACCTAAGGAACGTGTGCGAGCGACCCGCAATGACCGTTCCTCATCTTTTTGGTATTTTTAGGCAATAAAACGAGAACTAGGCCCGATTTTGATATTTTCATGTGCTATAGCCCACGCTTTTGGCGTGGCCCCAGAAATCCGGACCCGGACCCCGTAAAATTTATCCGGACATTAGGAAAGGACCTAAGGAGTGTGTGAAAGTGACCCACTATGATCGTACCTCATTTTTTGCTATTGTTAGGCAATAAAACGAGAACTAGCCCCGATATTGATATTTTCGTGTGCTATAGCCCACGCTTTTGGCGTGGCCCCGGGAATACGGACCCGAACCCCATAAAATTTATCTGGACATTAGGGAAGGACCTAACCAATGTGTGAGAGCGACCCGTAATGACCGTTCCTAATTTTTTGGTATTTTTAGGCAATAAAACCGTAACTCGGCCCGATTTGATATTTTCGTGTGCTATAGCCCACGCTTTTGGCGTGGCCCTGGAAATCTAGACCGGACCCTATAAACTTATCCGAACATTAGGAAAGGACCTATGGAACGTGTGAGAGTGACCCGCAATGACCGTTCCTCAATTTTTAGTAATTTAAGCTAATAAAACTAGAATTCGGCCCGATTTTGATATTTTCGTGTGCTATAGCCCACGCTTTTGGCGTGGCCCCGGGAATCCGGACCCGGACCCCGTAAAATTTATCTGGACCTTAGGAAAGGACCTAAGGAATGTGTGCGAGTGACCCTCAATGACCGGTCCTCATTTTTTGGTATTATTAGGCAATAAAACGAGAACTAGGCCCGATTTTGATATTTTCGTGTGCTATAGCCCACGCTTTTGGCGTGGCCCCGGGAATCCGGACCCGGTCCCCGTAAAATCTATCCAGACGATAAAAAAGGACCTAAGGAACGTGTGCGAGCGACCCATAGTGCCCGTTACTCATTTTTTGGTATTTTTACGCAATAAAACGAGAACTCGGCCCGATTTTGATATTTTCGTGTGCTATAGCCCACGCTTTTGGCGTGGCCCCGGTAATAAGAACTCGGACCCCAAAACATTTATCCGGACATTAGGGAAAGAACTAAGGAACGTGTGCGAGCGACTCGCAATGACCGTTCCTCATTGTTTGGTATTTTTAGGCGATAAAACGAGAACTCGGCCCGATTTTGATATTTTCGTGTGCTATAGCCCACGCTTTTGGCGTGGCAGAGGGAATCCGAACTCAGACCCCTTAAAATTTATCCGGACATTAGGGAAGGACCTAAGGAACGTGTACGAGCGACCCGCAATGACCGTTCCTCTTTTTTGGGTATTTTTAGGCAATAAAACGAGAACTAGGTCCGATTTTGATATTTTCGTGTGCTATAGCCCACGCTTTTGGCGTGGCCCCGGGAACCCGGACCCGGACCCCATACAATTTATCCGGACATTAGCGAAGGACCTAAGGAATGTGTACGAGGGACCCACAATGACCGTTCCTCATCTTTTTGGTATTTTTAGGCAATAAAACGAGAACTAGGCCCGATTTTGATATTTTCGTGTGCTATAGCCCACGCTTTTGGCGTGGCCCCAAGAATCCAGACTCGGATCCCGTAAAATTTATCCGGACATTAGGGAAGGACCTAAGGAGCGTGTGAAAGCGACCTGCTATGATCGTTCCTCATTTTTTGGTATTTTTAGGCAATAAAACGAGAACTAGGCCCGATATTGATATTTTCGTGTGCTATAGCCCACGCTTTTGGCGTGGCCCCGGGAATACGCACCCGGACCCCATAAAATTTATCTGGACATTAGGGAAGGACCTAAGTAATGTGTGAGAGCAACCCGGAATGATCGTTCCTCATTTTTTTGTATTTTTAGGTAATAAAACCGTAACTCGGCCCGATATAACCCACGCTTTTGGCGTGGCCCCGGGAATCTAGACCCGGACCCCATAAAACTTATCCGGACATTTGGAAAGGACCTATGGAACGTGTGAGAGCGACCCGGAATGACCGTTCATTTTTTGATAATTTAAGCCAATAAAACAAGAATTCGGCCCGATTTTGATATTTTCGTGTGCTATAGCCCACGCTTTTGGCGTGGCCCCGGGAATCCGGACCCCGACCCCATAAACTTTATCCGGACATTAGGGAAGGACCTAAGGAACGTGTGAGAGCGACCCGCAATGACCGTTCCACTTTTTTGGGTATTTTTAGGCAATAAAACGAGAACTCGGCCCAATTTTGATATTTTCGTGTGCTATAGCCCACGCTTTTGGCGTGGCCCCGGGAATCCGGACTCCGACCCCATAAACTTTATCCGAACATTAGGGAAGGACCTAAGGAACATGTGGGAGCGACCCGCAATGACCGTTCCTTATTTTTTTGTATTTTAAGTCAATAAAACGAGAACTCGGCCCAATTTTGATATTTTCGTGTGCTATAGCCCACGCTTTTGGCGTGGTCGAAGGAATCCGAACCCGGACCCCGTAAAATTTATCCGTACATTAGGAAATGACCTAAGAAACATGTGAAACCGACCCGCAATGATTGTTCCTCATTTTTTTGTATTTTTAGGCAATAAAAAGAGAACTCAGCCCGATTTTGATATTTTCATGTGCTGTAGACCACGCTTTTGGCGTGGCCCCGGGAATCTGGACCCGAACCCCATAAAATTTATCCATACATTAGGGAAGGACCTAAGGAACGTGTGTGAGTGACCCGCAATGACCGTTCCTCATTTTTTGGTATTTCTAGGCAATAAAACGAGAACTCAGCCCGATTTAGATATTTTCGTGTGCTATAGCCCACGCTTTTGGCGTGGCCCAGGGAATCCGGACCCGGACCTCGTAAAATTTATTCGGACATTAGGGAAGGACCTAAGGAACGTGTGCAAGTGACCCGCAATGACCGTTCCTCATTTTTTGGTATTTTTAGGCAATAAAACGAGAACTAAGCCCGATTTTGATATTTTCGTGTGCTATAGCCCACGCTTTTGGCGTGGCCCCAAGAATCCAGACCCGGATCCCGTAAAATTTATCCGGACATTAGGGAAGGACCTAAGGAGCGTGTGAAAGCGACCCGCTATGATCGTTCCTCATTTTTTGGTATTTTCAGGCAATAAAACGAGAACTAGGCCCGATATTGATATTTTCGTGTGCTATAGCCCACGCTTTTGGCGTGGTCCCGGGAATACGCACCCGGACCCCATAAAATTTATCTGGACATTAGGGAAGGACCTAAGCAATGTGTGAGAGCAACCCGTAATGATCGATCCTCATTTTTTGGTATTTTTAGGTAATAAAACCGTAACTCGGCCCGATATAGCCCACGCTTTTGGCGTGGCCCCGGGAATCTAGACCCGGACCCCATAAAACTTATTCGGACATTAGGAAAGGACCTATGGAACGTGTGAGAGCGACCCGGAATGACCGTTCCTCATTTTTCGATAATTTAAGCCAGTAAAACCAGAATTCGGCCCGATTTTGATATTTTCGTGTGCTATAGCCCACGCTTTTGGCGTGGCCCCGGGAATCCGGACTCCGACCCCATAAACTTTATCCGAACATTAGGGAAGGACCTAAGGAACATGTG
>MCJB01000015.1:0-13709 GCA_002018475.1 Nicotiana obtusifolia
TACTAGACACGGCTCATAGACAACCCCTAGGACAGACCCGCTCTGATACCACGTTTGTCACGACCCAAGCCGGAGGGCGGCGACTGGCACCGGACCCTACTCAACGGGCGCCGGCATACCCTTCATCTAACTTTCCTTATTATCTCTAAGGCTTGTCATATGCATATAATCTCGAATAATAATTATAATGATACGTGACATTATACCATGATACGATCATACTTATATACATAATATAGCCAACAAGGCTGCAATGCAAAACCATAAAACAAAATACATACGTTTGCCGACAAGGCAATTCAACTGTACATAAGTCAACCCATCGCTTGTCTATGCATAAATTGACACTTGTCTATGAGCCTCTACAAAAACGTACATAATGCAACCTACGTCGGAACAGGGCCCCGACATGCCCATAATGCCTACAACAAAATGCATACCAAGACTGTGGCAAGTCCGAAGGATGGGTCTCGCCAATATCTGCTGAACTAGGTAGCCTACTGTGGTGGGGGAGCTTCGTCTATCTGCCTGCTCGGACCTGCAGCACGACATGCAGCGTCCACAATAAAGGACGTCAGTACGGATAATGTACTGAGTATGTAAGACAGGAAACATAATCCAAGAACAATAATAAGCATCAGGGTAAGAGACATACAACCTATACCATCTGAATGCCTCTGAGGGCGACTAACCATGTCATGCCTGACATGCATATGCATATACATATATTTACATCCTTTTGAAAATCATCATATACATATATACGCCTCTGTGGGCCTCATCATCATCTCATACATATGCCTCTGTGGGCCTCCTCATTATCATACCCAACTGATCAGTGGTTGCACAATAGGTGCCATACCCGGCCGACTATAGCGCGGCTCGGTAGAGTAAAATAGATAATGCATGCTGGACTCATAAGAGTCATACTACCATGATGAAATAATAACATATCAATCCTCCCATAAGAGGGGAAACAATATACGTACTGCTACCTTCTAAGAGTAGAGTATCTTTGGGGTTCTCATTGCATTGTGTACAGTCAGAGTCGTGCAAAAGAAGGAAAAGGATAGTCTCACATACCTTGCAATACTTTTCAATCTCAATCTATGAAACTTCCACGACTTCTTAGTATACAATAAGAGAAATGACACTAACGTTATCGTTCAAGCGTCGTAACTATTACGTACCGACTGTAACCTATTTTGCAATAAAACGGACAGCACCTCCCCTATATATATGACTTCACACAAGTCCAAACAGTCACCAAACAGCCAAACAACATCAATAAGAATCATATTGAGCCTCCCAAAACAGTCCACGCACAAACCAATCACTTCATACGTACAATGGCCACTATAGTCGTGTCAAACGATCCGGAAATGGTATGAACAACTATCAGGACACAACACTAAACATATATGGTGTTTCTCCACACCCTTCCTCATCCAAAACTCCACAAATCAGTAGTATAACACGCAACTTTACAGCAACACAAAACAGTTCACAAAACAGTTCGCTACAAGTGAATAACTCGAACTCACGGCTTCCGATCACCGTCCCGTGAGTTCTTACACACATAGAACGACTTACCAAGAATTAACAGTAGAAAAAATGTATTAAATAGATCAGTAAACTCACCTTGCTTGTTAGATAACTCAGCCCTTGCTTTGGTTCCTCAAACTCTAGGGTTTACCTTCAACTAGAACTTGAAAGAGGGAAAAATCGTTTAGGGTTTGTTTGGGATTATTTTGGGGAGGGGTTGCAGGGGTTATTTTCGTTTTTGAGGCTGTGAAATTATAGTGAATTATCTGGCTTTAGAAGCTTTTAAAAGCCCTCTCTTAACCGACTTTGAGCTTTTTAAATTTCAGCCCTAAATTTTGGCAAGTAGGTGATGCACCTACTTGTCACCTACCAGCCTACGCAGTTCTACGGAAATACAATTATCTCAATACTACGAGATCGTATTGACAAACGGTTTGAAGCATTGGAAACTAGAGTCATAGACCTTTAATTTGGTAGGTAGATCACCCCGTAATTCCTTGTAAATTGGGAGAAAATTGCAGAAACATTTGACCTAACGTTTAAGTAAAATTGTGAACCTAAGTTGCGACAACTTTTGTCAACTTTTGTTTCATAACTCGTTTGGCTTCAAGACTTATGAAACGGATATCATATCATTCAAATACCTTAAAACATGACATCTTGGTAATGTTAAACACCTCTCGATTTTCCCAAAAACGCGAGTTACAACATCCTTAACTCGTTTATCCTCTAATACTTGTTAACCGCCCTTATACACCTTTGCATCGTTTAGGACCAATAAGACTAAACTCTTATTGTCTCAAAGGTAATTCCCTTCTCGAACCAAGGTAGACTATCTTACGGTGTAATCTAACACGTACAAATATGGGTTATAACAATTTGGCCTGGCCTCCCACTCTAGGGCGACCTCTACCTGCTCGACCTTCACCTCTAGCTGGCTATATAGGTGAGGTGGCAACTGGTGCGGCAACCATGGATTGAGAAGCCAGAGGACCTGGTGGAATACGCGGAGCCTGAGTAGCCTGTGGAAGTGCACCCCTCTTGAGTATGGGGCAATCCCTCACCACGTGACGGAGGTCACCACACTCAAAACAAGCTTTCGGAGGACATGGCTACTGTGGCTAGCTCAGGCCTGATCGGCTAGACAGACCGGTGAAAGCACCCATGTAGGAGGTGCACTAGATAATAGCGGTGCATGATAGGGAGCCTGAGGCCTAGGACTAGCTGGAATACCCCTGGGTGCTGGAAATGCAGAATGACCAAGGCAACTCATATAGCCCATACCATGACGAGCTGTAACTGGCCACGGGTACCGCTGTATGTGCCAGACTCTCGAGACCTCTTGGCCTCCCTCTCCTCTCTCTCCCGAGTCAACATACCCTTAAATCTCCTGGCGATCCCCACAACCTGTCGGTTTGTGATGTCCATCTCCATCTCTCGGACCATGCTAAATCTAATACTGGGGTTGAGCCCCTCAATAAATTAACGAACCCGCTCTCAAACAGTAGCAACCAAGGCTGGCACATGCCTAGCCAAACCACTGAACTGGACCGCATACTCCGACACGGTCATAGAACCCTGGTGCAACTGCTCAAACTCCGCACGCCATGCATCTGTGAGACTCTGGAGAAAATACTCCCTCAAGAACATATCTGAGAATTGAGTCTAAGTGAGTGAAGATGCCTTGGCCGGACTACCCAACTCATATGCTCGCCACCACTGATAAGTCGTTCTTCTAAGCTGGAATGTAGAGAAAGAAACTCCACTAGACTCCGTAACACCCATAGTACGGAAGATACAGTGGCACTCCATAAGAAAACCCTGACATTCTCTGACTCCATGCCACTAAAAGAAGGAGGGTGATACTTCTTGTACCTCTCAAGCCTAAGTTGCTCCTCCTCAGAAACTGCTGCCCTAGCCTTAGGCTGAACTGGGGCTACAGGCTGCACTGGTATGACCTCAGTAGCCTGGTTGACCTTGACCCGCTGCTCTGGGGTACGGGCGACAGGAGTCTATGCTCCTCCCTCTGCTTGAGATGTCGCAGGAGCAAGTGGTATCAACCCTGCCTGAGCTAAAGTGCTGAACATGCTCTTATACCAACTTGTCACAACCAAGTTTCCCTCCATATGAAGTCATGACGACACCTAATCACGAAGACTAGGTAAGCCTAACAAGTATGCGGAATAACAGAAATAATAAGCTAAAACTCAAAACATCAACAACTGTAATGAATAAAATCTGCAACTAAAAATATAAACAACTCCCAAAACCTGGTAGATATAAGTCACAAGTTCTAAAGATAAATACTAAATATCTCTATACATTAGAGTCTAATGAGGACAAGGAAACAACATAATAAAGATAAAGGGGGACTCCGAGGTTTATGGACGCTGACACATACACCTTGAAGTCTCCATGTACGTACTAGCTCACTGATACCTAGTCTGCTAGGAAGTACCTGGATCTTCACAAAAAGATGTGTAGTAGCGTAGTATGAGTACACCACAACGGTACCCAGTAAGTGCCAAGCCTAACCTCGGTAGAGTAGTGATGAGGTCAGGTCAGGGACCTACTATAAATAAAATGAAACAAGGCAGATGATATAATAATATAATGAAATGATAGATAAGTGAAACAATGAGAATTTATGGAAGGTAATAACACATAATCAAGTAAAGACAAATACAACACGAAGGAAAGCAAAAATATTACAAGTTAAGGAAAGACAACAACAACCAATACAGCAAAAGAGGAAATCAACAGGGGCACTCCCGAGGTACCGCCTCGTAGTCCCAGAAGTAAATATCTCACAATCTTTCCTAATAGCATCCCACGTTTTAGCCCACCTTATCACACCGCATGAC
Source organism: Nicotiana obtusifolia (assembly GCA_002018475.1). Taxonomy (NCBI): domain Eukaryota; kingdom Viridiplantae; phylum Streptophyta; class Magnoliopsida; order Solanales; family Solanaceae; genus Nicotiana; species Nicotiana obtusifolia. The sequence goes on from MCJB01000015.1 coordinate 4,410, forward strand.
TTCTAGTAGTTCCACTAGAAGCCACACGTTTCAAGCCAACCTTATCTCACCGCATGCATTTCAACACCCAGACCTTATACCACCACATGTGTATTAATAATCACAATGGTACGGTAGAAACCTCATGCAAACAATAACAACCGCACGGCAGAAATCTCGTGCAATAATAACAACCACACGGCAGAAACCTTGTGAAATAACCAAACAACCATCTCAATTATAATCACGGAAACCAAAACATAACAACTGAAATAATGATATTTTAAGGATAGCACTTTCAAGTAAAGAATCCCATAGTTAAATAAGGAGTATGGAATCAAGAAAGCAGGTAATTGAACTAAGCATGTACTACAAGTTGCAAATAAGAGATAACACAAGTGGACAAGTGAAATTAGGCTAAACATGATGACTATACATGCCAAAGTAACTCAGTTAAGGCATAAAAATGAAACTACTTAGATAAAACCAGAATTTCAACATTTAGCGTGTGTATGCTTTCGTCACCTCGCGTACACGGACCTCACATATCACAAATTGTCACAACAATACCAAATCCTAAAAGAAATTTCCACGCAAGGTTAGATAAGTCACTTACCTCAAACCTCACTCAACCAATCAATATGAAGGCCTTTCCCTCGACTTTCCGACTACGAACGACTCAAATCTAGGAAAAAGCAATTACATACTATACCTATAACTATAGGAACTAATATAATTAATGAAATTAAGATTTTAGCAAGAATTGGATAAATCACTCCAAAATGTCAACCGGGCCTACATCTTGGAACCCGACCAAAAGTATTCAATTTGAACACCCATTCGATATCGAGTCCAACAATACAAGAATTACTCAAATCCGACCTCAAATCGCCTCTCAAATCCCCAAATTTTAGCCTAAGAAGTTTTCCCAATTTTCCCCAAATTTCAAACTAAAAACACTAATTAAATTATGAAAACAATAATAGATTCGTGTAATATAGCCAAAGCCGAGTTAGAATTTTATACCCCAATGATTTCCTGGAAAATCTCTCGAATAATCGCCACAAATCGAGCTCTCTAGGTCTCAACATTAAAGTGAGATCAAACCCTCGAAATTAGGCCTTTTTCTGCCTAGTGAATTCATATCTGTGAACCCACAGCCACATCTGCAGCTCGTTCTTGTGAAATTTCCATCGCAGGTGCAATTCTTACTTAGCCCAGCAACCTCTGCTTCTGCAGACCAAAATGTGCATCTGCGCTCCAGCTCCGCTCCTACGGAAGGTGCTCCGCTTCTATGACCACAGGCTTGGCGAGCCTTTCCGCTTCTACGCTTTCTCAATCTCCCCTGCGAGTGCGCTTCTGCAGAACTCATACCACATCTGCGGTCCAAGATGGTAGGCCACAATTCGCTTTTGCGATGAACCCTGTGCATTTACGAATCCGCATATGCGGCCAAATCATCCGCTGGTGCGATGACGCTAGATGGCTGGAACTTCAATAATGAAACTAAGTCCAAAATTGGTCTGAATTCGATCTGAACCACACCCGGGGCCCCCGGGACCCTGCTTGAATATACTAACAAGTCCTAAAACATCTTATTAACTTATTCCAGCCTAAAAATCACATCAAACAATGCTAAAACCAAGAATTTCGTATCAATTCAAACCTAATAAACTTTTAAACTTCTAACTTCCACATCCGATGCCGAAACCTATCAAATCAAATCCAATTGACCTCAAATTTTGCACAAAAAGTCATAGTTGACATTACGGACCTACTCCAACTTTCAGAATTGAAATCCGACCCCGATATCAAAAAGACCACACCCGGTCAAACTTTCCAAAACCGTCCGACTTTCCAACTTTCGCTAATTAATGCCGAAATGACCTACGGATCCCCAAATCAACTTCCGGACTCCTAAGACCAAAATCACCCTATGGAGCTATTGGGACCGTCAAGACTCCATTCTCGAGTCGTCTTCACACAAATCAAATTACGGTGGACTCCTATGACTTAAACTTCCAACTTAGCGATTATGTATCCCATTTCTCTCCGAAACGGAAAGAAAAACCTCCCGGTAAGTCACCTAACCACAATATAACATAGAGAATGAAATAAATATGGGATCGGGGCTAATACACTCAAAACGACCGGCCAGGTCATTACACTTGGCTTTTAGCCGGCCAGGAGATTATGTTTCAGAATAATATAGAGCAAGTGAGAGTGAGAGACTAATAGTGACTACAATCTGCTAGGGGAATAAGGGAAAGGGGTTTATATAGTGTTGAATCAGGCGAGTAAGCAAGGAAATAAATCAAGCAAACATAAACAAGAAAAATAAAATACCACATCCAATCAGTAGAGTAACCAAAAAGGAAAAAAATTCAAACTCCAAACCCTAGTTAGGGTTTGATTCTTAAAAGTCAGCCAGTTGGTATGATGAATCAGACCTTTCTTCATGTACATGGACGAAACATTGTCCAAATCTCCAATATCAAGGTTGATTCCAGTCCGATATGGGGATGGTACTTGCCAAAATTGGGCAGGTACCTAAGTAATGCCATAAACGCATGACCAGTAGCGGAGAAACATAGATATGGTAAGAAAATAATGGTGGAATCCTATTATCAATGAGATTAGGAGAGGGATTCAAGGGAGAGGCAGCTAGGGTTCTTCAGAAGAGAGAAGAGGAGAGTAATGGTGTTTGGGGGTGGCGTCTTAAAGAGAAATAGGTAGGGTTTTAGGGGGTTTGGTTAATTAAAGGGGTAGGGTGATCTGGGCCGTTGATCTTGGAGATCAACGGCCAGGATAAAAGAAAGGAGGGTTGGCTCGTTTTAAATGGGTTCCAACAGGGTTTGTCACAGGGGTCATTTTGTTTAGGCTGGGGCTATTAGGCTAATGGTTTGGGCAGATTTGGGTCCTATATTTAGCCTATTTTGGGGCTATAAATTAAATATAAAAAATTTATTAAAATAATCTATAAAAAACTGATAAATAATAAAAATATTACTTATACAATAAAATGATTGAAAATAATAGCTTGACATTATAAAACTATAAAAAGGCTATTTTATCATGAATAATGTATTGAATATAGGTTGTTATTGCAAAATTATGTAAATAGCTCAAAACTACAAATATAATTATATGAAATAAAGTAAAAATATTATAAAATATATATGTGGATGTAAATAATAAACTTTGGATGATTAAGTCATCACAAAGTAATTTGAAAGGGTAAGTAATAAATATTTGATCAATTTAAATGCAAGAGAATCAATTTCAAAGCCTTAAAAATTATGAAAAATTACATAAAGTACTTATATGACTCTTCTAAATTGGTAATGATGCAGAAATCATATTCTGAAAGTATAATATTTATAAAAACTTGAGGGCAAAATTGGGTATCAAAAAGGGTTGCTTTTCGTCTCCATGAATGATCATCTCTTGATGATTCCACTCAAACATCACAACCTGATGCAGAGTACAACAGGTTGTAGGTGGCGAAGATGTCTCGCACTTGGAATTCAGCATGAAACTAGGTCAGGATCATCTTTAGATCAAGGTTGATTTATCCGATAGTGGCTCTCCTAGATCCATTGAACAGTTTCACATTCATGCTTCCCATTTGTATCTCATGCATGCCTTTACCTAATCTTTTCAAAACTCTATTTATCAGGTACTTGGCAATGAACTTAACTTCAAATTGCACTGTGATGTGCAACTCTTTGTTGTGACTCAACCCTTCTGGCGATAACTAATCTTCGTGGAATGTAATTTTGTGACTCTCTGGTACCTGTCTAACCATATTAGACATCTCCCTACTAGTGATATCGGCGGGTACATAAACTTCACTTAACACTTTTATCAAGGCATTCTTGTGCACGTCTGAATTTTGCAACAGTGACAAAATGGATATCTGGGCTGGAGTCTTATTCAGGTGATCAACAAAAGAGTATGCAATTTCTTTACTTGTTCCTCCAAGATTCTCATATGTGTAAACTCTGTCTGTTCTAGTCATACCTTGCGTATCACTTGTCTCTTCCATCTTGGATTTTCCCATTCTTCTTGCCTCTGCAACATAATCCCATGGAACGGTATTAGATTTATAAGATGGTGTGGGAGCTACCATCACAGTGAAAGGTGGAGCTACCTCGACTTCAAATGGTTCCTGGGTTTTGCACCACAATTGGTGAGAGGGTGACAGGAGATGTTTTAGGAGCATCCCCCTCTCGAATAATTCTAATGGATCCCTCCTGATCCCATTCCTCATCAGTTTCTATCACATTCACTCTATCGCCCCTATGATCCTGGAGAGGGTTATTGCGGACATTCGATGCGGCTTCCTTTGCCTGTATAACCTTGGTGTTGATTTGTGTCTGAATCTTGTCCTTCAACATGCGGCATTCTTCGATGGTATGGCCCTTCATGCCCGAATTGTAGTCACAAGTTTTTTTAGGGTTAACCCACTGGGAAAGGCTCTTAACAGCAACAGCAAGAATAGGGGTTACCTAACCAGCGACCTTTAGTCTCTCGTACAGTTGGACTATAGGTTCAGCGATTGGCGTGTATTGTCTGGGAGCTCTACGGTCAAAATTTGGTTGTGGCTTTGGGTAGTTTTGGCGGGCGGGTGGAGGTGAATGGTAATATGGAAGGGTATTGGTATTTTAGAGGTGATGGTTAATATGTGTGCTGAGGTGTTTGGTAGGTAAGGGGAGACTTAGGGCCCTGGGCTACCATCATGGCATGCCTCCTGATTGCAAGGTTTTGTTTTTGGCTTGCAGTGCCTCGAAATTAGTCACCATCCCACTCTTGATTCCTTCTTCTATCCTTTCTCCTAACTTGAAAATGTCATACAACTTGTGATTCTCGATAACCTTCAACCTTTCGTAATACTGAGGATCCTGTGCTCTGATAAAGAACTTGTTCTTTTATTCTTCTTCAAGTGGTGGCCTTACTTTGGCGGCCTCTGATCTCCAACGAGTAGCATACTCGTGAAAGGTTTCTATTGGCTTATTCTTGATGTTCTAGATATAGAAAATGCCTGGTGCGTTCTCTGTATTGAACCTGAATCTGTCCATGAAATCTGATTCCATGCTCACCCAATTTTCCCACTTCTTTGGATTTTCACTGATATACCAAGATAATGCGTCTCCTGTAAGACTTTGCATGAACATTTTCATGCGAATTTCTTCATTCTTACCCACTTCTACATATTTGTTGCAGTAGGTTCTCAGATGCACCTTTGGATCACCAGTGCCATCAAACGTCTTAAACTTGGGAGGTTTTTAACCCTCTGGTAGTTCTACATCTGGATGGATACATAAAGATTCGTAGTTTAAACCTTCTACACCTTCCCACCTTCAACACTCTCGACTCTCTCTGTTAGTTTCTTGAGTTCTCCGACCATGTTTTGAATAAGCAGGTCATTCTCGGTAGGCTCAGGTATGTACATGATTTGTTGCGGGGTATGGGGTAAGGTTTCCACGTATATCGGGCTGCGTTGATGAGTTCCTAGAGCTTTAGTGTATGGATGATTATTGATTGAAGTTTGAGGAGGATCAGGGGTAAGTTGTAGTGCGTTTTGAGCAGTGTAATAAGTGGTGGTTTGCTGATATTAGGTCAGGTGAGGATGGTGTTGTTGAGGGGTTTGCATTGGTGGTGGGTTAAGGTTTTAGGAAGGTGCGAAATTGTTATACTGGTGCGTTGCAGGAGGATTCGGAGCTATAAGTGGTGGATTTTGGATTTCTGTGTTTTGTGGTGGTGTTTGGTTCTGAGTAGTTGTGTTTTGCTAGGTGATGTTAGGAACATTTAGGGTGAGGGAGAGGTTTGCCAGATTTCGGACTTGCTCAAGCTCACCCTGTAGCTCCAGGATTATCTGCTCCAAACATAAGACCAACTCATTCTGTCCTGGCGTACTTCTTTCGTTCGAGGTTTCAATATTCTCTGCTATGGTAGCATTGTCTTTTTGGTTACCACTTATATCATCCATCTTCCCTTTGCATTTGCCTTTATTTTTCGGATTTCTAGGTGGATGAGGAGATGGAGGACCTCTGGATTTGGTGTGGTAAGCTGATGATGGCAATATGCACGAACCAACCTTTGGGAATGGGAGTAATTAAAAGGAAAAGAAAAAAGCAAAAAGGTAACCAAGTTAGTAAAACAAAGCAAAAAAGTGTTTGCAATATTTATGCATGTATCACATAAGGTCATGCAATAATTCGCGTCCTAATTTTTGGGACCTCATTGTGCTTGAGGTAAGCCTAAGGGACATATAGACTTGGAGAAAATTCATGCCAGCGTTTGCCTCATACCATTAGTGCGAAAATAAGCCAAATAAATATTTCACTAAATTGACAATAATAATAAACTCACTAATGGCATTAAGCCTTATTACATCGACATCTAATCTAATCTAGAAAGCAGTAAAGGACATTATCTCCAAGTCTACTTGGTACCTGAAGGACCTTCTCTATGCTTGACTCTCTTGATTCCATCAATCACATTCCTTAGATCGCGCATGTGCAGTAGCAAGTAAGCCTTTGCCAGCTTCCCTCCTTCATCATCGTCCATGCCTTGACAATCCCAAAGCCTCTTTCTCCTCTGCCCTTCCAGTGCCATCAATCCTTGTTCTAGGTATTCTAACCTCTTTGTTGGTTTATTGGCAATCTTTTTCCACTCCCTTATTGCCTTTCATGTTCACTTTATGTTGTTCCAAATGCTTAGCTTCGGACTCGAGCACCTTTTTGCGTAGCCTCTTATACTTCACCTGTTGCTCAGCCACCTCATCTATGATCATATCTTTCAAATTGACTCCTAGTCTAACGTCCCCAGCTATATCGTCCTCCAAAAATGAAAGATAGTAGTATATGTGACCGGCATGACACCTGTCTGGTTCAATAGTCTCTCCTTCCACGATGATCTTTTGGTTCCACATGTGTTGTGCTTCGAACATGAATGGGATAACATCCCCTTTGAAATCTGCCTTATACTAAACCATGTTGGAAACCTAAGGTATGACTTGTTTCCTTCCAGCTTGCTTCATTACCCAGATAGGAGCGTAAGGGTAGATACCTCGCAGCCCGATTTGTACTAAGTGAGTAGTTCCTTTGGATCTAATAATGAACTCACTAGTAGGAAACCAATCAAACATCCAATGCATTTGCTTGTCTGTCAGATTGCTATAGAAACACACCCAGCCTACAGCATTTCCAGGCTTTGCAAACTTGTCTTTAATGAACGTCATCTTCTTTGGATGACGACTTGCTTTGTAGTCATTCAATGGCCTTCGCAGAAGCTCCCGGCGATGTTCACCCCTCTGAAAGTGTTCCAGCAGCCAAACTTGTAGGAAGAGATTACAACCCTCAAAGTGTCTGGACCCATGCTTGCACCGATCCAGGGCATGGTACACCTCAGCTAGGATCATCGGGATGATAGTGTAATTTTTCCCCTCGATACCCTCATTTAAGGTCCTGGCGACCATGGCTATGCGAGTATGAATTCTTCCCCCTTGCATCGGAAAGATCAACAGACCTAAGAAACACGCTATGAAAACATAAACCCAATGGTGCACCCATACCAAAGAAGTAATGGCTAGCTCCTCGTGATGAAGGCGATATGATTTTCTATGCCCGTAACACTCATAGAGAAATTCAAAGGGGCTGTATGATTTCTTCAGACAAACCAGTTCATCATTCTTCTTAAAACCCAATATTTTCAGAAAACCGCGTGGAGAACGATTCTCTGCCACAAATAGTCCTGGACTATCCATGGTAACTTGGCAAAACCCCCTAATTCTTCCAAGAGTGGAGTCATTTCTACATTGCCAAATCGGAAAACGGCTCTTTTCTTATCGCAGAACATAGTAGTGGATTGAAAGTTCCGCGTTTGGTTGAATGTTCAGCAAAGATGGTAGGTTACCCATTACCCTTCTCACATGATTTCTGTCACAAGCACAAGGTCATTCCAACTGTCAATTAGCATAGGCAAGTTATTCTAGACTATACTGAAACTAGGGATTTCATGCTTCATTTTGTGCAAACAAATAAAAGTTAGCCCTTTCCATCTCCAGATTCGACTATTTACACAATAATGATTAGCATGTTGACACGTTTTCTCCAAGTAATGCACATAGTATGATTTGTACTTTGGGATTATGGAAATCTCGTTGGACTTTGGACAAGGTTCATCTAAACAGGTTGCTACGTCAATGAAATCTCAATCTGTACTAGGTTTAGCACGTCAAATCGGAGTATGGTTTCTAGAAAGGTCTAGACTGGTACTCTCAAGTGGACAATTTGAGAGGAAAAGACACAGGACCGTCAACTACACCGCTGATCGACTAGTCTACCGCAAAATAAGCTTTTCCGATATAAGAGGGTGTTTTCGAGAAAACGCAGACACTCATCAAGCGTCGCTATGTTGATAATAAGCACGAGTGGAGTATGATGTTGAAAGCATGTTTTATGCAAAAATAGTGACACGTTACCAGATATTTTCATGATGAAAGTACGTAAAAAAAATAGTAAGTAATATAGTAAAGATGAATAGGAGAAGAAAAAAGGAAAGACTAAAGAGAGGAGTCAGTTTAACTCATGAAAATATGCGAAAATGTAATTAAATGAAGCAAATAGGAGATAGGGACGGGAGAGACATGATATAGTAGTCTTAGACAAGATCAATGCAATGGAGAGAGGATGTGTATGTCTTAGTAAATAAAAGGAAATAACGTGAGGGGATGTACATTTCATAGCAACTAAACAGATAAGGGAAAATAAAGGAAGGCATGTTCATGTCATCAAACAATCTACATAAGTGAACTTCGTTATAGTAAGAGCTTAAGTATATCCCCAGCAGAGTCGCCATGCCGTCATGCCCTTTTTTCTCGTGAAAAGGGGTTTCGACGTATGATAGCTCTTTTAAATGGGTATTAAAAGAGAAGAGTCGCCACCTAATGATATTATGGTACGTTAGGGCACTATTTGCAAATAATTCTATTTAATTAGTCTATGTTACCAAAGATCGAGTAAGGGCTCAAATTACCTCAAAAAGAAGGTGTAAGGTACTCTCGAGGTCCACAACTGTGGGTCCCGACCAAAGTTTACGCTGTGTGGATTATTAAATTATGATTTTCCTAAGTGATCATGTAAGTGAAGGAAGACAAGGAATTTAAAGGTTCTAAGCAAGTGTAGAGAAAACATCATAATAATTGAACTATATAAGTACAAGTCTATGCGGTTACTAGGATACAACTATGTTAGTCTATATTTGATGACTAAGTGTGAACAACAGAAACACAAAGGGAAGCGGGGCGGGCGGGGG